>QNGE01002309.1:0-47284 GCA_008508345.1 Paragonimus westermani | reverse complement strand
GCGAGGATAGCAAAGGCACGAGTTGCCTTTGCCAAACTGCGTCATCTGCGAAGTCGAAAAGACGTTTGATTGTCTCTGAAAGAAAGGGTATATAACGCCTTTGTGCGTTCCATTTTGCTGTATGGTTCGGAAACGTGGCCTGTTCGCAAGCAAGATATCCACAGGCTTGCTGTGTTTGACCATCGCTGTCTCCATCAATCGGCCCACATTAAGTGGGCTGATCGCGTGAACAATGTGGCAGTTCGCCGGCGCGTATTCCGGACGCTCGGGATGCGCGATCAATTGAGTGAATAATTACGTTGCACAGCTTGCGATTGTTGGGTCACGTGCTCCGTATACCAGCCGAGCGTTTACCCTACCGGGCATTATATACTGAGGCCACCAACAGTTGGATAAAACCTCGTGATGGTCAAACAACAACATGGTCACGAAATGTGAATACCTTGATTGCTCCATTGAGCAAAGTGGGCAGATATCGCCTGCCTGGATGGGATCCTTGTGATCACTCAAACCGCTGGTCAGAGACGCTATTCGAGATGGCGGCGTGCCGCAGTTAATAGCCTGCCTGTATCCATACCATTTCTAGTTCTTCCGCCTAGTTTTCTTTTAGTATTAGCCAACCTTCTCAAATAACGTTCCCTTCCATGATTTTCTAGGTCATTGTTGAGGTGAGCGGCGGCCCGAGCTACAGTACCTTTTGGTCAGGCTCATGGCTGGTATGATGATAATGATAACGAGGTGGGATTCTAGTATATTACTGCGTCGAACTTGATATGTGGGTGGGCCGATTTCAGTGATAGTTTCATGTATATGATAAAATGAAATGTAAGGCACCACTCCTATGGTGCCTCATCAAACGTAGCGGAAGAATGTGGGGTTAGGTCCTGTGATTTTTCCACAGTGGACACAGTATTTCTAGCTTCAATCTCTAGAAAATATATTTCGTGTCTGGAGAATGAGCGTGAAGATAAGAGACGAAAGATGATATTATTGTGCATATCGTCTGGGCTGTTGAATACCTGACTTCATTTCCACTCACTGTTTACTCACTTTAATCTTCTGAAGCTTCATTAGTCCGGGACGTCTTCTAGGCTGTGCTAGGGGTTCCGAACGGTCATTAGACACTGGCGAGTTTTGAAGATATCAACAGTTTTTTTACTGCAACGATTACTGCTGGCAATTTTCTGTTAAAATAACAAAATTTGCTTATCGTGATGGAGTTCACTGAAGTACTACATCCAGATTATTTTGATTATCATCTGAAGTGTCATTTTTCAACCTGCGGTTGTGCTGTTTTTCATTCGTTGTAGAAACTGTCTGCTATTAAAATATCCAATCTAAACTGTTCAACAGGACGGTCTACAGCTGGACTAAAGGTTTGGGCAGTTTGGGCACATATTTACAATGAATCGACTTTTTGAACTAATGACGCCTTGTACAAACTGTGGCATAGTTTTTTATTCAAATCAATGACTTAACAATCATATTAAAACAAAGGTACTCTGGAGGTCGATGGTATAAAGAGAATAAGATGAACTACAGGGTGTACTTTTTAAAAATCCTTTTATCGTTTGTGGATTCATATGGACATGGATCGACTCACTAGTTTTCTATTATATTATATTTTGAAATATATTCACTGAAAATATGTGAGAATCACACGACATCACTTTTGCCTGATTTGTTTCCTAATAACACCCCTCAAAACACTGAACGTTCTATAGGGTTTCATTTGGTTTCTTGCAACATGGATGGTTGTTACAGGCGGCCCTGAATGTGTTTGCAGTTTGTGTGTATTTGTGTTTTTTGATCGATTGTACATGTAACTTCTACTTTTGGTTTACCTAACAGTTGTTCAAGAAATCAACTGGTACCCAATCGTGTTTGACGAACTCACAGAAGAACAAAGACTGGCAGGTTTGGAATGCAAAACCGACAAACCTGGCGAAGCACCTGCTTGGTTCAAAACATCCGAAACATATTTCAGTGGTATGGAGAAATGCCACCGGTAAGGTCTATTTTTTAATCAGTTGTTGCATTTTCAGAGCTCGCAGTTGTTTTCTGCCATTTGACAGTATCTTTCGAAATGAGTCCACCGGTGAAGCAGTCTGTTGGCTCAGTACACCTAGTGTTACATATAAAGTCAACGTAGTGGCCCATAGACATCAACCAGGCGGTGAGACACACTTTAGTTATAGTACAGTTTACTACGATCTGTACAGTAGGGACCAGCGATATGGAACATTTACCTGCGATTGCCCTGGATAGAACATGCATGCTTACGGTAATCTCAGTGTCGCAAGTTCAGCGCATGGTTCAATCGTCTCGACCACAATTCTGCACTCCAATGAAGTCTTCTTCATCTTTTTGTCCGTGGCCAGTCATATTTCTGCCTTTGTCAGATATACCGCGTGTCGTAAATTGTGCCGCGTGGGCAGATCCGCTACCACATATTTCAGTGGTTCTGAATGGACATCAAATGGACCTAACAGAATGGAACCGGAAAGGGGTAAATTGAACAGTATTTGTTGTGTACTGAAAATGTTAAATTGTAGAGTGTTGGCATTGTGTAAAACGCTCTCAATGGTGCAGAGTAACTCCATCAATTTAGAACTATTTTTGAGTTATATAAGTCAGTAGCACCCACAGAACTTTAGTGTAGGTTTTGTACCTAAAAGAAAGCGGACTTATATTAGCAACGATGCCAGTGCCAAGGTTGCTTGCTAATCTTGTAGCTCTTCCAGCATAGTTTAATTACTTAAGAAAAGAGCTACAGAGAGTTAAGAGATCCAGGAAAGCCAATGCCAAATCCACTCTTAACGAAGCATTTGACGTCCATCATATCTCTCCACGTTACTACGAAAGTAAAATAAATACTGGGAAGAAACAAGCGGGTTTCTGTCATGAAGCTGTGTTCCTCGGCAAATGTCAGAACATCATCCTGTGCGCTAGTGGTCAAAAATCACCATATTTCTTGACCGTGAGGATACGGTGTTTTCAGTTGGTCAAGGTGCGCTCTTGAAATCGTTCAGACGCATCAGCATATCGGTCGAAAACTATACATTCTGTCAACACTGCAACACATGATGGTAAGTTAGGGAGTGCGGTTGCTGTCAGTCACACTACATTATAAACATAATGTCCCTGTGTGCTTTTCAAAACTTGAGCCATCTCACAAAACTTTCTCACTTATACGTAATTTCCAGGTGTGAATTACTTTAAAGCAGTTTCAGTTTACTGATGTAAACTGGAATACATAAGCGCACTGCTGTTATTAATCACCTAAATCTTGCGTTCAACGGCACATCTTGGATCACATCGACTTGTACGCTATCCAAACTTTCGAAACGGATTTTCGGCTGCGAGCATAGCCCATGTTCATCTGTTCCGATCCTAAAAGCACAACGATTCAGACGGACAAACCATGCGTCGACGATTTCAAATTGTTGCTTATTACGCATTCGATACTTTGTTGAGGCCGCATAAAACCAGTGCATTTTGCTAAGATAAAATTCAACAACAAATCATGGAGAAATAACAGCGCCCGTTGGGGCCTGGGTCATTGTGATACACTCGCAGCTTAATCTGCCTGACTGAAGCAAACACCGCTACTGCTTGATTGGGTTACGCGTGAAATACTGGCATATGAAGCGTGACGATAAATGACAAGAAAACTCTCACAGATATCTCCTTAAGCTTGCTCGCGAATCGGTTGTTGGATTACGCGTTGGATACACCCGGATGATGTGTACGTTTACACGTGAGCATTTCAAGAATTATGTTTCTTTCCTTGCTTGATTTGTCCTTGAACCGAGCATTATTCTTCTCAGTAATGTGTGGAAGGTGAACGCTAGTTTCCACCAGTAACATAACGCCGATTTTAATGCCGCTGCTCACAGTGATGAGCTTTCAGAAGACACTCATAAATAAGCTTAACTTCGCATTTGTAAAACCGTTATGTTGACGCAAATTTAATGGCACATAGTCAAAGCACCAAGGATTTTGACCTCTCTGCAAGGTTAACTAGTTGCGTCTTAACTCATAAAGTTGGTGATACTTCAGTCTCCGTTGAAACGCCGGCAGGTTTATGTCCCAAGCGATTGAGGTGTGCTCGTTGATGTTACACTAGCTCAGTGGTATCTGCTACAGTCACTGTGTTGAGGAAACCTAACTGTTAGCTGGGCACCGGTTGACCACTTTGTGTGAAAGTGACTATGTCAGTGAAACTTAACCAATTAGTCTAATTCTGGTGACCTCACTAAATGACCAGAAGCAGTTCAAAAGTTGCGGCAAGATCGGATATCACAAATAAGGTGATAATTACAAGTTAATCAAAAGATAGAAAGCAAGAACAGGACAGGGGATAGGATCGAGTATTTTCGTTTTACTCACGGAAGAACCAAAACTGAAGATAATAAGGAGTTCATGGTCAGTTGTTTGTAAAGCTGGTTGGCTGATTGGACATCCGTTCAAAACTGAGTCGAGAATAAATTCCAGCTGAAAGCGTTCAAGATTTCCGAAGGTGTGGTAAACAATTGAGTACCACCTGTTGATTTTGCCGAGTAGATCTTCCGGATATAGAGTACATCAGTTGAGTGCATCAGTTGA
The DNA here is from genome assembly GCA_008508345.1 of Paragonimus westermani. Lineage (NCBI taxonomy): Eukaryota > Metazoa > Platyhelminthes > Trematoda > Plagiorchiida > Troglotrematidae > Paragonimus > Paragonimus westermani. Next base: position 42,676 of record QNGE01002309.1, on the reverse strand, counting down.
AGCCAGTCTTTAATTCACTCCTTAAAATCATGGCCCTGATGCATTGATCGGTTCATAGAAATAACTGTTTTGCTTTAGACCATAGAATAGACACCGATAAAAGACGGGAGTTAAGAAGGTATTGAAGTGTCCGTCGGTCTGACTCAACTAAACATAGGAGGGACCGAGAAAACGCAGGATGAGTTGACGTTTATGACCGATAAAATTGACCAACAAGTTTATACGGTTATATGGTTACACCGGGTAAGATGAATTCCAGTCATAATAGAGATAACAACCATAAGGCCTACATCAATTCAGGCAGACGAGCTGGAGAACACAGGGAGTGTTGCTGAGTTCGATCGCACGGTGATGAGTGTCAGAACAAGTCCGTGACTGAGGTGGCCATCTCCATAACGAAGCTGATTGAGAATGATCAATACTGAGATGCTTTCAATCTCAAGGTTCCAACCCAGTTCGAAGACAATATGCTCTCAAACTCATGATTAGGGATGCTCAGGAAAGAAGTATTGCAGACCAATGTTCTTCGTTGAGACTACTGCAACTGAGACTGACATTGACCTCAGGGCGACCTTATGTCATTTTTAATTGTGTCCGGATATCAACTCCGGGTAGTTCGATGTCAGTTGAGAATGTCCGATGGGATTTCTCTGGGTCAACTGCAGGCCACTCATTAACGAACGAGATCACAATATTGATGTATGTGACCAGGCTGAGAAACACTGCAGTTGGTTGGCTTGTGCAAAGTGGAGGAGTGTGTACACGGCGGGTGCAAGGAGTAAACAAGACTAACTCGTCTGCATCCAGTTGCTAAGCTAGCCGGGACAGGTTGGCACCACCCTGCATGTGCGTACAGTCGTTTGGCCGCGTACAGTGTGTGTTGAGCACCCAAGTGCACCCATACGACATAATCGCAACACGGACACAAATAACACGTATCCCGAGTGCCAACACATCTGGAAAACCGACCAATTGTCTGTCTGTGTATTGATAGTCCGCTTAGATGAACGTAAACCTCGTTCGTTGTCCGACCTGTGTGATAAGCCATTCAGGTGCTTCCTACATAGACCCTAGAGGAACGGTCAGCCGACCTCTTGATGACTCCGACAGCAGAACCGATACACACACGGTAATTGGCCGACCGTAGCGCTCACGCATGGGCGAATAGTGTAGAAGACGACGACAGCTCACTCCACGTCTAGACTGACAGTGGTTCATCAGACTAGACAAACCGCCTCACATGGATGGCGTGGGGATCTGCCGGCTACAGTAGGTAGCAGGGAAACAATGAGGTTGATAACCGACAATCCGCAATCAACCACCTCGTTGTAAAAACTGTCACATCAGGTAATGTGCGTTTCGCATTGACAGATCGACAAAGTTGTGGACGATGGAAGTGGTCTGCGAAATAAGAGAATGTGTCAATCGGTCGTTCACTGTGAATTACCCAGGCAAACCGATCGTCGAGTGTCCAAATTTTACTGTTTTTCGCTTAACCAATGCAAGCTGAGGGCTGTTTCCAGAGTACTCAAACCAACCACCAGCCGTAAGTTGTTTTGGATGTTTCCGCGTTGTTTCTGCAGTACATGTTAGTTCTACTCAGGATTTTGTGAACCACGTTATGGCACAGGGACAACATGTCACGATTCACTCTTGCTTGCGTTTATATCGCTGGAAGAGGAGCTTTTGTTGTATTGTTCAACCACGGAGTGGAAATGACATATCACGATAGATTTCGTTTTTAACAACATATATGTGTCTTCCCTTCAGTTGTGAATACGGAACAGCTCTGAATGCTGTGCAGTCTTTAGTTCTATATGTATGCATGGGTTGTACAGGTATAAGGAACACTACATAGGCAAGTAGTGGGCTGTAACATCAGAGTGAACCGTGACATGTTGTCCCTGTGCCATAACGTGGTTCACAAAATCCTGAGTAGAACTAACATGTACTGCAGAAACAACGCGGAAACATCCAAAACAACTTACGGCTGGTGGTTGGTTTGAGTACTCTGGAAACAGCCCTCAGCTTGCATTGGTTAAGCGAAAAACAGTAAAATTTGGACACTCGACGATCGGTTTGCCTGGGTAATTCACAGTGAACGACCGATTGACACATTCTCTTATTTCGCAGACCACTTCCATCGTCCACAACTTTGTCGATCTGTCAATGCGAAACGCACATTACCTGATGTGACAGTTTTTACAACGAGGTGGTTGATTGCGGATTGTCGGTTATCAACCTCATTGTTTCCCTGCTACCTACTGTAGCCGGCAGATCCCCACGCCATCCATGTGAGGCGGTTTGTCTAGTCTGATGAACCACTGTCAGTCTAGACGTGGAGTGAGCTGTCGTCGTCTTCTACACTATTCGCCCATGCGTGAGCGCTACGGTCGGCCAATTACCGTGTGTGTATCGGTTCTGCTGTCGGAGTCATCAAGAGGTCGGCTGACCGTTCCTCTAGGGTCTATGTAGGAAGCACCTGAATGGCTTATCACACAGGTCGGACAACGAACGAGGTTTACGTTCATCTAAGCGGACTATCAATACACAGACAGACAATTGGTCGGTTTTCCAGATGTGTTGGCACTCGGGATACGTGTTATTTGTGTCCGTGTTGCGATTATGTCGTATGGGTGCACTTGGGTGCTCAACACACACTGTACGCGGCCAAACGACTGTACGCACATGCAGGGTGGTGCCAACCTGTCCCGGCTAGCTTAGCAACTGGATGCAGACGAGTTAGTCTTGTTTACTCCTTGCACCCGCCGTGTACACACTCCTCCACTTTGCACAAGCCAACCAACTGCAGTGTTTCTCAGCCTGGTCACATACATCAATATTGTGATCTCGTTCGTTAATGAGTGGCCTGCAGTTGACCCAGAGAAATCCCATCGGACATTCTCAACTGACATCGAACTACCCGGAGTTGATATCCGGACACAATTAAAAATGACATAAGGTCGCCCTGAGGTCAATGTCAGTCTCAGTTGCAGTAGTCTCAACGAAGAACATTGGTCTGCAATACTTCTTTCCTGAGCATCCCTAATCATGAGTTTGAGAGCATATTGTCTTCGAACTGGGTTGGAACCTTGAGATTAGAGGCATATGAAAAATGAGGTTTTTCAATGTTCTCCCTCAGGGATGTTTTTTTATGACATTTCTGTTTCGTTCAGTGCTTACGCTGGCCTCTAATCTAGGTTGTATGTTGCTATGGCGTTTAACTTTGTTGATTGTGATTTGCCAACTGGTATGCTCCCCAATAGATTATCGACGAATGTCTGCAGATCATTTTCAGTACGAATCCTCCTGCAATAAAATCACTCTTGATGGAAAAGCGGTGGCAATGTACATGTTCCAATGCTTCAGTAAAATTAAACGAACGTTTTGCCCAAACAATGATCGTGGTTTTGTACAGTTTAAACTGTAACCGAATTTACTCATCTGCGTCTAAGACAGCTGGCGATGCTTTGTTTTCTTCGACTTGTTGGTAATCTATCAAATCCGAAACGTTGGCTGCTTTTACAAGTTACCTGAATCTGGTGGTGTGCATGGCTGGATGAATATGTGGACCCAGCCGTCATATACCTCAATAGTGACGAAGGGTCATGTGAAATCTGTCTCACTTTCCAATTTCTTAAGATGTTGTCCTCTTCATCCTTCTCTTGCTCATAAGGTAAGACTGCTTTTTATTGTGGAATCAATAACGAACGTAAACTACGTACTTAAATCCTACGGAATCATCTAAAACCCTTGAAGACTGCGTAACTTCGATCAATACCTTTGTGTAACTTTGAATCGAAGATCAGAAGGCTTAGTTCGTTTCGAAGTACATGCCTGTTGTTTACCAAATTTTCTTTTGGTCATTTGCCTTTATCTTCTCCATCGTCCATGTTTTTCTGTATATTACCCAGTGAACCCCAATCATGCACTATGAATACACTGAAAGTGCATCTGAAACCTACAAGGTTTTTGTTCGTTGTATTTCACGAAGAATTTTGCTTTACGCTGATGTTCGAAATAACGTTTCCGTCTACTTATCTGAAATATGACACGAAAATATGACTTTTAGGAACCTCTTATGTATACATGTTGTCCGATCTTCTATCTGTTTAGACAAACCTGATTGCAGTTTTTGTACCGAGGGTGACTGGTTAGACTTTTCTACCAAACATTTTGTACGTATACTCAAATTGGAATCGAGTGATTTGCTACCACACAAAAACTGATGATCAGACATTTTCTGAACAGAAAGTTGTTCGATAATAATTAAATATAACACGGAACACCTAGTTCTGTTGGTACTTGCTGACGGTTCGGCTAATCAAGTTGGTAAAAGACATGATCGTAAAATTGTTTGCTTCATTTATTTCGTCACGCATGTTTCCTGCTGACAGCGACCCATTACAGCCCCATCAATCGCCTTCCACGAGGAATGTTTTTTTCTGATATCCATCTGTCGTGTACTAACCGTTAGAACCAAATTCATACTTGCTCAACCACACGACTCAGATTCGGTGGCTAGGGATTTTAGGTGAGATGGCTACTGGTCGCGCTCAGTGGCATGAGTGTCGTTGTTTAGCGGAGTTGTCTGTCAAGTAAGTGCACCTAAAGAAGCAGAGCAGTAGAAGCAGCAAGGAAGGTGGTTTGCTGATATTGTCTCAATTTTATTTACGGTTTTGTTGTTGAGTATTTGAATATAGATGTAGCTCTGTTCTGGCAGTCAGGCCCCGTCCCATCACTTTCATTCGTTGATGAGGCTTGCTATTTTCCTCGTAGGTGTATGACAGTTTTGCATAAGTGAGAACCACTGATGTGTTTCTATCCTTGTGATAATAATTTAATGAACTCTCTTATAGTTTCTCCCCATTGGTTCTCTTCTTCATTAACCAAAAAATCTGGGAAGTCTACTCATTCAAAATTCTATTAAAACTCTTCCACTCTGTGTTGTAGAATAATTGAGGTATTATGTAGAGCGATTGAAGAAATGGCCCTCTTCCTAATGTGACTAATCGCTGAGGAGAATGGAAGCCAGTGATGAAAATCCAAGGATTTAGATCATTTCAAATAGAACACTACCCACACTTAATCATTGCCGCCACCTTCGGAAAGCCGTTTGGACTAGCCCTTTTAAAGTGAAGTAGCTAACACTATAGGTGAGGGCTAAAGCCAACTGTTGGTGGTATTTAAATGGGAGACACGAAAGTCGTTTGCTCCATGATGGTGGACGTTGTTACTTCGGATGGTATTCTCGAACAAACAGCTTCAGTTTGTAGTCAGAAGAATACCTGAAAGATATTGCCTCTGATGGCAAACCGTTTACTACGATAAGGGAAGACCATTTAAACGCCCGACCAGAAAAGAAAATCTGTCATGAGTGCCTTTACGAACAACTTTCTGGCTGAGCTTGCAGAGGACAGTAATCCTGACAGTCCTTACGCAGACATTTCATCAGTATGGGTTTCAGCTTACGATGGTGTTGATCGTATCCGCACTCAGGGGGGATTAATCGACGTTTGTTAATACGCTTTGTCGACTCGGTAGGAATTCAGTCCTGTCGTGTCTACGTTGCTTGTGTGGAACGGACCTTTTCTCGAAAGGTTCGCTCAGCTGTTGAGATTCCCGATTAACTGTCGTTTGCAACACTCCACTGTTGTGATCCAGGCTAATTATCTGTTAGTGCTGTCTGTCACCTATCGTTTTTCATTCGTGTGCAGATCATCTCTGAGCCAGCGAAAAGCCAAAGCAAATGCAGAAAACTGTATGATCCCGTTACATTTTCACACACTCAACAGCCTTTTCTCAGACGACGAAAGAGTGCATCTTCAAAGCCGTTTTTGACTGTGTCTGAACTGTTGGAGCATATGCAGATATGATAAACAAACAAATATCTTTCTAGTCTGTGCCGACATATTTTAACGAAACTGCTAAATGGGCTGAAAGACAGGTGATCATTCATTAAAATCTAGTTGAGCAAACTCTGATCTGCTTTGGAACTGGGTGCAATCCTTACTATTGCTTGACCGCGAAATCCGACTCCGTTGTCATCAGATACCCTGAAAGAAGAAAGCCGACTTGAATCATCCTCAAAAACTGCACCCAAAGAATGACAACTTTTGGATCATACAGGCGTGTTTGAAATACAGCATGCATACACTTCCAGATTTGAGACGGCGTTTGTCAGCGCAGCTTGTTGACCTGTTTGCCGGCAAGTGCGGGCGTTACGTGAGCCAGAGTTAACCACTTTTTGACCTGAAGGTGGGAAACTTAGAAGCGCAGAGGAAAGAACATAAAGGCCAGTGGACTAGTCTCTGAGATAAAAACTAACTTCTGATTCTCCTCAGTCGTTTTCTCCGCGGAAGATAATCAGTTTTAAGCACCTTACACAGAAGCTACATTCGGTTTCCATTCTTCGAAAGTTTTCGACCGCTCCGAAAATCACGGTTAACCACGATGTTACCGGAATGCTCGTTTTCTCAAGGGCATCTTTTCCAGACTGTTTTTTCTTGTTCAGAAGATAACAGTGCAGTAACTGCGAATATAATCTTGCTGTGTTCTTTAGTGTCGCATCGCGCTATCTAGGCACTTATTAGCGGTCAGTATTGTGGATATACAAGCTTACGAGTGTAACGTTGAATCTTAAGTAAAGGTCCTCTCTTTAGTTTGACTGGCTTAATTAGACTTACGGTTGATCTCATGCGTTGAATTTCACTCCTCTAGTCCGTCCCTCTTTTTATTAGTTTTTTTTTAATTTTGAGGATTAATCTACTGTGTTGCGTTACATTTTCTGAGGCATTATGTTTGCAAACTAGAGGTAGTGATTGCTGTTTCATTGTTTTCAGCAATTACGTTAATGAGGCATGTATCATGGGTGGTTGTTGGTCATCGTTAGATCATCTTCTCCGTCACTGTTCTTCTTCTCGCTGACTAAACTTGATTAGTTATTTACTGGTAGCTTACAAACACATCAGGATATCAGAAAAACCGTTGAGACTGATTCTACGAACGGTCGCTGCAAGTAACCATAAATGGGTTGCTGTTAGTTTGACCCAGTGGTCACGATATATATATATTACTAGACATATTTTGCTTGTAAACGGTGTAGCACTCTTTTTTGAGCATCACCTGACTCTGACAGTTTTAATGTAACTTACGATCTGCTGGTCAACTTTAGATATGCGATTTTAATGTTGTGCAATCAGGGCCTGCACATGCTTCTGATGAGGAGTGGTATTGACACTGGTTTTCCATACGGTTCACATTTAATCGATCTTGCTAGTACATTCTCGGTGCAACCTGCATATCACAGGGTTATAGTTCTCCACTGAAATAGGTAACAACTGATTACTGACGCGTATGGGGGTTGAATCGATTGAACATTACTAGTACACTGGATCATACCTATTTGATATGGACATGTTGGTTCCTTGAAAATAAACCTCGCTGCATGTTCCGCTTCTAGGAGTAATTCACATCACTTATACTACGTTTTTGCTCACATCGCTGTTACTACATTCTATACATTGCTACATGCGCAATGCTTTTATGTAATTATTGTTTGAGAGTGTATTCACGGGATTTTTCGGAGCTTCCTCGTGTCTGAAAACAACACTCTTTGGTGGCCACCTCCTTGCCAGATTGGTCTCATCTTCGTTCGAATTGACTAGATGGATATGTGATCCAGTAACATTTGTGTTCCAAATAAGAGCCGAATTTGTACTCAAGGTTTATTTAACAGTTCATCCTTACTACTTCACCAAGGGCAAGCGATTCACGTGATACATCCACAGATTGTTGTCCGCACACAGTTCATTCTGAAACCTTTCATTCACAAACAATTCTTCTAAGGAATTTCTGCAGTTGCAAAGATTTAATAACTCTTATGAAAGTGCTCCGAGGGACGTTCCTCGTCAGTATCTTGCTGATACTGCGCAAGTGTTTGCTCAACACGTCGGTTGCTGGTGTCCCTCAAGTTTTGCTGACGAATTTGTTGGTATATTCTGCTTGGTCGGTTCTGCTCATTGTCATATGATTCAACACAAAGCTCAAGCTGTGAAAATCGCAGCAGATGCACTGTGATTGGACTGCAGCGGTTTCCTAATTGGAGAACATTCAGCAAATCAGTCCAAGCACAAACTACTCTGTGCAAAACTGTGGTCGACTGATGCCAGCGAGTCAAAAGCGGTGATCAGCTGCTACGTCAAATTTCAGTGTAAGAAGTTGTGATAACAACAAATTGTTTGTCACCTAAGAACAAACGTTAGGGTTAGAACTATTGTTTACCCCTTAGAAAGTATATTGTTTTCCTGATGAATTAAGGGCGCTCAGCACCATTTAGACCACTGCTGTTCTGTTTTTCTCAATAAGTTAGCTAACCTCGCAACACTGTCCACTTTTTGACAGATCTAATATTAGACTGTTGTTCACTGGTTCATGAGCATACTAAACATGAGTACACGTCAATTGGGTATCTGTTGATATTTCATTTTTGCACCACGACTTTAAATTGATTCAGTGGCGTAAGTTGATTCCGTTACCTTAATTAAACATAACGTTACTATATGCTACAGAAGCTGTTTGTCTCGGAATGTGAATAAAAGTGTTGCACGGCTTATATCGGAATAAATTTCGATGCATCTTTACGAGCTTATCTTATGCATCTTTATATATCAAGTGACCAAACAACCGAAGAAGATGACATCCAAAAATTCAGATGGCACAGTCATTGTCATTACTACAGTAACGACAACCCCACGTGTAATTGTACCTGAACACAAATTGAATTTGGACTTTCGGTTGACAACAAGTTCAGTGTAGCGCAATATTCGGCTGTACCATAAGAAAAACGAGACGTGAAACATGGTTATAATTTCACATGTGTGTCATGTAAATAGAATATGACGTATAATGAACAGTGCAGTATACGTTTCTATATTCGTGGCTGTGACACCCTGTTGTGTTCCCGTAGTCTGTTGTTTGTCTTACTTTGAAATACGCTCCACCACACCGGTTCGCAACTGATGTTCAGTCTCGCTTATCCAGGAAGTTGTGCGCCCACGTATATCCCCACTGAATTGGACTGATTGGGATACCGGCTGCTTCACACAGGGCTACAGTGACACTGAATTAATTCACACAAATCATCGCCTTTATAGGATTGTGTCAAGCGCGAGACTTACTAGCGTCAAGTGTCTCATCTCTGCAATAAACAGTTTAGAGTGACAATTGGGCAGTGGATAGGGCTCTAGTTAACTTAGTTCTTCTTGAACTGCAATTGTAGTGCAAATTTGTCTGCATCGTTCAAACACCATATGCACCCTACGTAGATCACATGGCATTGAACCAACGCTTCCAAATTGTGGACAATGAACAGCTCTAGGTCTTCTATGCCAAACGCAGAGTAGAGTAGAAAAGTGCACTTTTCTGGTGTTGATACTACTAGGAAGCCATGAACCATTCTGATCCTTGCTTTCCATAATGAAATCTAGATTTGAGTTTTTTGCTCATTACACTTTGTGCATGTGACTAATTATTTGTGATGAGGATAACTTACATTAGAAAGTCTGTGGAATCTGTTCATTTCAGATTACCTTTAAGATGAGATGTCCGTGAAAAGACGGTCACGGTGAGCCAGTCTCAGTGAACTGCGCCTGCCCTGTAGCTAACTGGCGTTGGCTCTGACTATGACACCCCGAATGTGTAAGAGTACCTATTCTCATCCCCAGACAAACAGTTCACGACCGCTGTTGCCCCCAACATTTGATTGGAGGTATTGTGAACCGTGCATTGCTCGTTTTTTAAGTCCCCACCTGCACGCCAACCTAACTTAAAGAACGTGGCCATGGGGTGTCTACGTCCAACTGTTATGCCCGTACGATTACCACCTTTATTATCCCAGAGAGAATCAAAGTCTTTTATGCGTTTATTTCTCCCACGAAGACCGACCGGAAAGGTTTAGGGTTTCGAAAATACGATGACTACTTCGTGAAATTGCTTCAGTCCAACCAATAGTTGATTAGTTTTTCTAGACAAGTGTAAAGGTTGTGCCAAATGATTACGCGTTTGTATACCCTTAACATGTTCTCGAAAGCTCGTTCCACTGAATACGTATGCTAGTAAAATTTCCATGCATTTTTAAGCTCATCGGCTCGGTTGGTGACATCCGTATGCTACTCAGACATATTAAAGACGAGACTGGTTTTGATGCATTTCAAGCGAATGTTAGGTGGACATACGTGTCTAGAACCCACTTCATGTCCAACAATTGCAAAAGGTTGTCAGAACGTTTGTGCATAATCTAATATACAGTCGTAGTTTGTATTTAAGGTGTTTGCAAAATTATGTCCAATATCCTCTGGTATATCCTTCGAGTATAGAAGGTTGCCATTTCCTGAGGCGTATCATTTCTTTTATCGATAGCATCCACAAAAGATCACATTTTATCCCATGTGCCCTTCCATTCCCTCCTCTCTCTTCCTCATCCTACTTACTCCTAATCGACTTGTCCCGCTCCCAGACAGCAATAAGTCCAGGTGATCGCAACTCTAGACCTTAACTCTGACGCAGATAGCAAGGGCAACCTTCAGTATATCTGTGCTTTTGTGTATAGCAGCGGAGAGAAGTTTGTAACGCACTAGATCCTCGTAAGGACTCATGAGTGCCAGAAACTGGGTATTTAATCACTGTTGTCAGTTCAACACAAGCAGTGTTTTTTCCCTCTGACAAATTGTGGTTCAACCTGATAAGTGAACTTATATTATGTCATATAACGGTCACTGTGGTGGGCGGAATCTAGACCATAATGTTCGGCCGCGCATGCTTTGTGCTTGCTTGTGCTGAAGAAGGCCAAATGATCTACACCGTCATGTAGGAGGTTTGGTTAATCATATTATTGTTCACGTTGTTTATATATGTATGTATAGGGTAGTCAAGAGAGGTGGCATCCGTGTGTAGTTCAAACAAATTACGCCGGCGTTCGTATGTCAGCAGTAACAGATTGTCATTTACGTTTGATGATTTTATTCGCACACTCATTATGAACATAGGAACACATCCATGAAAACGTAATATATTGTGCTGTCTAGCATGTCCATAACCTGATATAACGGTTGTTTTAGGTTCTTCAGGTTTATGAGAGAAAAAGGTGCAATCACCTATTTTACAGACAAAGGCCATGTAATTTTTGGTCTCCTCCGAGTTCGCCTCTGCTATTTGAGCTGTTTTTCTTCTCTCCCACCGTCAGTTTCTCTCTTAGCATTTACAATTCAACGCAGCTGATTTTCGAATGTTTGCGCTGCTGTTAAGGGTTCCCATCACTTATGTAAAAAACATTCGTAGCTTGAAGCTGATATCTTACGTGAACTAGAGCCAATAGTTTCACAAGTTTGATTAGCAGAGGAAACGTTTTTTCTGTGTTCCGATCTCTGAGGTGGTCAATGAGTGAACCGTGTAAGTTGGAGATGAACAGGTAAAACCGGGCTAACTCAAGTAACAAATTCAAGTAATCGACAAACAGCAAAACGCCCTGAAGTAACGTTCTGTCAGATGTACGTCTTTAGTGAACTGTGGAAATAATTCAGGAGGGTGGCCAGAAAAATCATAGTGCAGGCTATCTCTCACCGAAATACATTCTAACTTGAACAGGTAGTAGCTGTGGAAAGGTTCTGCTCACATTCCAGCCTACACATTTCATGTTCCTGTGTCAGTGATTGACTCTTCAAGCATCACCTCTGTATAGCTGGATGAAACTTGTTGATGGCTAACCCCATGTGTGCACAATTTGTTGATTGAAAAGTGGGTCTTCTTTAGGATGCCTCTGAAGCACTGGAAATTTCCCAGTCTTTGTGAATAGGGTATTTTCCTGTCCCCCATATATCCTAATGACCCATCTTTAAATGGTTTTCATGAATATCAAACTGTTTTAAACGTATGAACCACAGCACGGTATGCCGGTTTCTAACTGTAGGAGGATTCTGAAACTGGACATGGTGAGAAGGGCTTTCAGATGGAAGACCATACAGATTATTTTCGAGAGATTTGTATTTTTTCTCCTTTTAAACGTGGCTATACAATTCATAGTCAGACCCAATAATTCTGTCATAAGGGTTCACTGGATTCGCTCTATAGAGACCCAAGTAATTGTTGTCATCAGGGTGTTAGTCAGGATCAATTTGATGGTGATAAACATGAATTTTCATCTGACTTTGAATTACGAGCTTTTTGTGGTCTTCTGGTCAAAATACTAAGATCTTTCTTCAGATTTGCCGCATCGTCCAAAAGCCTGCAGCTCGCTAGATTATTGTACCGCAAGCATACAACAGCATCGGCAATTTGATTATGCTGAGTAGTTCAATAATGATTGGAACGAATGGCTTGGGGCTTACGGTGAATTCTTTCGGAGCACATTGTATCGTTGTGTTTCCTTATACCCTGTGTGAGAGGTTTTCTATTAATGAACTTATTCTTGGCTTACGGCAGTTGATTTTGACGCTATGGGAGATAGATTGTCAGGATTCGTACAGCTGGGGCTAAGGTACAGTTTTCGACCTCACTGTCTTTTGAATGTCAACACAGTTGCTAGTGATCACTCTAATAGCCAACACCGTGTTGTCCAAAAATGACGCACCAATTGCCGTTCATGCTTAATATTCTAAAACCAGTTTCCAGTTATGGTAGTTGGGTTGCTTGCAAAATATGTGGTGACATCGTCTAATAAAAAGGAGTGCATTCACAATGTAGTAACTGTGATACGGACAATGTTGAGGTGATATTTGTACTTTTTCGTTCATCCTTCTGACGCTGAATTTTCCAGCAGAATAAAGTTGACAGTCAGCATATGAATGAAGTTAAAACACTGAAGTCTTTTTAACCGAACACATTTGTTCCCTGTTTGGCTCACGTCTAACGCTAACATTCAGACTATAAAAGGATTGGCTCGTTTCCCCCAGGGGTAGTTGAGTGGGTATAAGTAGTATAGACACTCAGGACCCTCACGGCATGTACAAACTTGTAATGTGAAACAGAACTCATTTTAGGCCGCCCTCTTGCGATTTTGTCGGACTGAGCAGAAATTTGCCGTCAAGGTATTATGGTTTTGTTTTCTCAAAGAAGATGTACTTCCATGCTTCTGGATTTTAGTTCACAAGAGGTGCAGCATCAAGCAGTGTAACACATTTCTGGAGCTCACCGTGATCAATTATTTCAGAAGCCTTATGGCATCGATCCAAAGAATGTTCTCTAGATACCGGAATATACAACTTTATCGTTCTTTTGTTCGAAACAGCTGATTCGTTTAATTTAATGCTATGATCTGACTAAGGTTTCCAGATTATTTATTCGAGCATTGGCGATTCTGACTTGTTGGTGCTCTTCTATTTGCATACCTTCTAGCATACTGACGGACTGACGGGTTTAAATGACACATCCTATCGTCCTATATCTTATACCGTGCTCCGAAATTAATCATCTGCGGCATGTCACTAATATGAGTGATTGTTTCCGTCATTATGGACAGCAGTAGTTATGTGGTGGGAATGAGTTCAGCCACGAACACGCAGACCCATACACTAACGGTTACATTAGTTTCTTCAATGTTTCTTACATTCACCTGTAGATCCTGCATATCCCTCGCTTGGTAGATTTGTGATCCTTCCACATATTTCCTTCTCTTTGTCCTCACTGATTCAGATGTTTAACATTTCTGCAATTGGCAATGCAGTCTTTGCCACACAATTTGATGTACAGAGATACGAAAAATTCTTTGGGGTTTATTCAGTCGGTACAGTCTACCGTTTATGTAGCTGATAGTAGCTGTCGTCAATATCACCATAGTAGCTGCCAGAGTGACACTGAGATCAGCAGTTGTGTCGTTTGCACCTTGGCCGGTACATCCGCATCCCACGTAAGTGGGCAGTCCAGTTATCATAATGCCTGCTCAGCATGTGTGTAGTTAGTTGTATATAAAAACTGATTGGAGCGGGTGTCGTTTCTATGGGCTAATTTCACTGGTACATTTGCATGCGAACAGTAACATTACTTGTTCTTCCTATTGATCTCAAGAGTACATATGCTTATACATGTTCATCACACCGTTATTTCCTGACTGGCTATGATAATTCTCCAATCGGTTCCCATGAAAATACATAATTGTGTTGCACTCATTATTTACCCGCGCATTCAGTTGATCGTACGTGGTGCAACACTTGAGATTCAGCCAGAACTGTTTTTCGGCACGTTACGCACCAAGGTCAAAAGAAACGAGAACATTGTACTTATCACCTGTCTGGCCAGAAATGGACTGGAGCGTGCCAATCGCCACTTCATTATCCAGCATATCACGGGGGACTTCCTCAACAAGACTGATGACCTTCTGAGTGAGTTCGGATTAACCGTGAGCATTCGACACGTGGTGTCTTTAAGAACAGGCTTAAGTCATTCTGCTGGTTTTCCTAGTGATCCTCTTCGATTTGCATTCGATTTACCCAGCTCACCCTGAGTGCCGTTGCATATCTGAAATGTTTTTCATCAATCCTTGGCCCTAAAATCAACTGTTTCGAATTGCTACTTTCTACGCACTAGTAATACATTCAGTAGTGTATACATCCGATTATATATTACACGATCAGCATCTGTTCGGTACTCTTCTATCAGATGTGATAAATTAGTATACCGTTATTAAGTTCGTTGCTAGCCTCGTGTAGACGGTTTTAATAGTATTTTTATCATCAACTGATCACCTGCTTCGTTGAATGTCAGTGGACACCACTTTGAGTACTCATGTCTGTCGTTTAACTTGGCTGTGAGATTAATAATCCATTGTCCAAGTGCTATCTAGTCTGCCCCAAGTAAGGCCAAGTGTAGTTATCCATAGTGTTCAGGCTGGTCAGCACATTCAAGTCTTACTTCAGAGGGCCAAAGCGTCAACAGCGTAATGTCAACTTCAAGAACCAATAAAAAATTATACCCGATATTTAACCTGTTTGTAAATATTAGTCAGCAGCTCAAATGTGTTTTTGTTGTTGTCTGTGACGTGCTGGAGACGCCTCATACAAGTCTTGTTTTCGGAGAATCCAGACTAACACATTTATCCGGCTAAAATCTTGTTATATTTTTCCTTGCTTCCTGCAGAGTTTTATCGACACAATAAAAATTAAGCATACTCTCATTCGATTCTTGTCCATCCACGTACATTTCAAGCTATCAAATGAACTTCCAGGTATTATGATCTGTTTGTTTTGACCGGAAAAGTTTTTGGAAGGGTGTGCTTAGCACCACGTACGAATCACACTTGATTCACGGACATATTTACGTGCAATCCTTCGTTGGTTATACACTCGGCCCGAATGTATAAAGTATCTTGTGTGTTGCTCTTGTTTGATTTTTTGGGACGGTTGGATCACATTGCTTAATCTTAGTCATTCGTCCGTTCATCAGCTCATCCGATTGGGTTCAACCTCACCGAGTTCAGTTTACACATTAATAAAACCAGAGTTATTGACAATTCAGCGTAACTAATGAATATCTCGAGATTTGATTGATCTGTAGTGGATACCACTCACGGTTTTTTGCAAATTGTGCATTTTCAGGTAAACTATTAAGCCAGCCTGTTTTGCAAAGAGGCACTAGACTCTAGCTTGGCTCTCGTAACAGCCCATCAATAATGCTTGTAAGATTCATCGGGTTCACAGAAATTTTGTAAATTAAAAGGCGCTGAAAGTGCTTATGAATTTTTAAGTGTGTTGAGTGGTTTAGAAAGAAATGACAAGTTGTAAGGCTGTTTCGTTTGCAGAAAGTCACTCATGAAAATTGTTATAAATGAGAAAATAAAAGAGGGTTACGGTAAACAAACCCAGCTGCTGCCTATCAGATATACAACAAACAATGCGACATACTCCAGGTGACCGTCTAGCGTAATCAGTGAAAGGACGAGAGTATCTTCATTCCACCGCCATGATACTGACAATCAGGTTAGGTGAATACTTGGTTTGATGTCTCTAAGATTTGCGTTTAGTGTTTGCTTGAATTCGACTACTGATGGTGCATTCACGACAAACTCTGTTAAGTAGTTCAAGACCGGGCCCACTTGGATACTAAAAGAGTGCAAATCAGGTGGCTCATTTGACGTCGTTGGTTTCGCGGGTTACCTCTGAGATGGTTTTCTTCATTAGACACGAATAATTTTCTCCGGAAAATTTGGAGTTGACTGAGACTCTTGTGTATTAAAATCAAGTCCTTTCTGACAAATAGGAGTGCACTGAGGACTCTCCCAATTTTTGCAACTTATTATTGTTGAGAATGTTGCGTCGAAACCTGTCTTTTAGCTCTGCAATGTACCTTCTCAATATGGTTAATGCCCTCCATATGCTGAGGACGATAAGCCTGGATATTTAGCTCAAGATGGAGATGCAGTAGTGAATGGAACATAGCGGTACGAATGGAACTGTCCAAACGATCTGCAAGTTACCAAATTGCCCAGTGAGCTTTTTCGGCCATTGATGCACTGTTGGAAGACAGGCTAAGGTCATTTAAGATAATGGCGCATAAGTCGCGCTTGCGTGCAGCAAAACTCATTTTTGTGCATTTCGGAAGGTAATGCTTGCATCAGCTTGCATCCAGAAGTCTTAAGCAGAAGCTGGTTTAGTGTCTCACTGTTGTGATATGATCTCACCCCAGACCGGATTTACACTCTGGCTACGCTCTCATGAGGCAACCGCACCTGTCATAAAGAAGGTTGGATAACCAGACCATTACGCGAAAACATTTGTCACTATTCATTGTTCATTATTATCTATTCAACTGGTTTGGACGACCCAGTTTATGAATTAGACACTCATTAACAGTTATCATCTACAGAGAGGAAAAAGAACTAGTAACCATCACAGCAGAATCGACTTGGTATCACTCATTACCAGAGTTCTGACGATCTTCGTATTCTGTTAATTTATTGAAATCTGAGAGGCAGACATTAGACAAGATCAAGCAGAATTTTGTTCAGGTGAGAGGCATGTAACCCGTAGCTTTCTCCTCCATTAATTTGCTGTGAGCACTATCGTTATCGGCAGTTAACAACTGTCGGTTGTTAGACTACAGTAGTGGGATTCATTAAATTAGAAGGTCTGCAGCTTTAGATAGTTTCAATGGTACAAGACTTCAGCATTCTGTCAGCACCCTTTTCCCATCTTCCAACTCTGATCAAGGTCTTTGATGGTGAGCGACATAGTCAAAATCAATGGCGATGTGCGTCAGATTTATTATGCTTCATATTCTTGAATTTATGTTAGGATGTCGATCTAAACCTTTCACTTGATAGAAATACGACTGCTATTGATTCATTTTCAGACCACGTTTGACCAGCACGCAAATCAAAATGATGTTTTGTGTAAAATCAAGCTTTTCGGGATGCGTTATATTGCCTCAAATTGCAACTGCAGTATTCCCCCCTACGGTAATTACCCCTGGGAAAGACGGAGGTCGCCAACTCTAGTTGGTGGGCACCCAGATGTGGCCCAACACCACAGTTTATATCCCAGCAGTGTGCAATGAGATCAAACAAGTTGGACCGTTGAAGAACAACTAATGTGGTTTGGGGTATTTTGTCGCTACTCAACTTCCTTTCGATACTTCTTACCGGGTGTTGATTGTTTAACAGTAATTACCATTGAGCACGTTACTGGAACACACTGGAGGTCGGTAAGGTTCTTAATAGAAATAATCCCGAGAAGCCTACTAACCGAAACTAATTGCTTATTGAAAATATGCCCATCTGTTCTGACTTTCTTTCTTCGTAGACTTCATTTCCCTATCCTTTTTGATCATCCTCGCTGCAATAGAGTTAAGAGTGTTTTCGGTCTGCCCGATCTTTCGAAGCATTCCGAATAAGCCTGTCTGAGCAAAAAATCATTCTCCTCAAATCTGTCGACATAACCCTTTTTCTTCCCGTACTTATATCGTACGGCTCTTACGACCGTTATCTATCTGCTTCCTCGGCATTGCGTTTCACACCACATCCCAACATGAATCAGCGTGGACTGATGTAGCATGGAAAGATGTTAATTTGATGACCGCCATATTGAGGTTGCGCATTGAAAACCCATCACTACGCAAGCTAGATGATCAGTCACGCAACAACGTTTATTCTCCGTAGAGTATGCGCCCTTTTTATAGGGTGGTTCTTACCACAGTTTTCGAGAGGTACACTACCTCCGAAATGTGCCCAGTAATGAAGCACGGGTGACTACTGAGAGGTTAATTTATTTAAGATTCCTTGTCAACAAAATCTACGGTACATCAAACACAATGCATTCTAACATCTTCGAAACTAAGGCTCTGTTTACCAATGGACAGTGGTAGGTGAACGATCCAAACTTCCACTGTGTGTGATTTGATGCTCATGAGTAAAATTGATACCATTAGTCCTTTTTATCCTGCTCCGTTAGTTTGCCATCTGAATAGTGAAACGTGGTTTGAATGTTCGATTTGTGAACCATTGAATGGGGGCATTGTATTTTTCTGCCCTAACCAAATTATTATCAGTATCACCACTTCTTCACTTTGGATGGGGGAAATGAGAAGTAAATTTGTGGTGTGTGCGCAAGGATACTGCAATGATGGTGTTATGAGCAATCTTGAATAAATCTGTTTGAATATGTAAGTTAATCGTTTTTGTGGATTCAAGGAACCGAGTCTCATCTGACTATTTCGTCAGATTAGAAGATACGTGTTGCGGTAGGTTAACATTTTGTTTTCTATTGTCAACCGCGGAAGTAAAACATGTGAATTGAAGACAGGATAAACAAGGACAAACAGTGAGTGGAATCATTTCCAGTATAACTCAATCCGTACTGTGGCAGGCTGGTGGGTTACATCTGCACAGTGACAGGTGGTGAATCCTGGTAAACATCGCTTCCCTTATTGGACGGTGGTTTTTAAGTTATATCGGAGGGAACACTGTTAAGCAAGTTGACTAGTTCAGATTGGTTATCTGTCGACATTGCAGATGCACTGGCAGGTTAAATCGATCACTCAGCAACCGGAAATACCATGAAATGATTGGAGGAGCTCATACCGTTAGAGATTGAACATGGTGAATTTGTTGCTCGAAATCCCACGTCTTCTATCATAGAGCATCTCGACAATAGTCTATCTGCTTAGAAAAAAGGAGCGTC
This sequence comes from Paragonimus westermani, assembly GCA_008508345.1. NCBI lineage: Eukaryota > Metazoa > Platyhelminthes > Trematoda > Plagiorchiida > Troglotrematidae > Paragonimus > Paragonimus westermani. The sequence goes on along the minus strand of QNGE01002309.1, from coordinate 23,513 downwards.
GTCTAGCACACATCGGGACAGGTAAAAGAATGTCTGTCACTACTGTCATTGTGGGTCATCTTGTGGTGGATTGTCAGGTCGGGGGTGCGAGTTTTCGAACATACCTCCCCCCCACGTTGAGGTATTCGGCCGACCAACAGCACTCATCAGGTCAATGTTGATCTAGCATTTGCTTTCCTCTACAGAGTTCCATCAAATCAATCAAAACTCGCTAGCCAGTAAGCGGTTACCATTGTAAAGGCTACTGTCTTTCGATTATACACCTCAACTTTGTGTGGGAGATGAAGCTTGTTCAATCGCTCCGGCCGCTCTCATGATTAACTGACTCACCTGATTAGCACGTAACCTGCCGGTACACAAGCGGCTTGCACAGCATGAAGTCAGATGACTGTGAATTTCGGTCAAACTTGGCAAGCGACTGCTTTTATTCTGGTGTTTCATAATTGTAACGGCTTGATGACAGTCGATCAAAACCTATTTGCCACGGTTCGGTTACTTCGACTTAATTGGAATTTCAGCGACCGTTCACCAGTTTGACTCATTTTTTGCGCAACTTGACTTCAAATTTACTGTCTTTCATAAAAGCTACGCTACTCCTAAATAACTAACAGGCGTCGTGTGCAAAAAATATGATTGAGACAACCTATCAAATTACCATCGTCTTGGCTACTAGCTACTTGGTGTGAAAACGTGCGTGTAGATTTACTGTCTGATGTGGTTGCGTAATGAGTGGATAAAATGTTAAAGTCTGTCTGCTGCGCTATGGATGATGTACAAATTACGTTGCTGAGGTCAAAAATGAATAAACCAACTGTTGCAACATGATTTTTTCTGCCCTAGTGAAGATTACTACGGGTGATTTTTGTCCAAACTTAATGTAATTTGAATGGACAATCATCGCTTTCTTCACTGAACTTTACTTCCACTTTTTTCGCCACTAGTATATCAGTTTAAATTGTCCCGTAGTCTAAAAACACTCAGTTTACAACGAATCATTCATTATGATGAGGTTGGTAAGCACAACAAGGTTATGGCTGCCTACTTCGAAATAAGTCTACTTGAGATAAAAATTACGTTGTAAACAGATAGAGCAATGAACTTTCAATTCAGGTCATGTCGGTCCAGCAGTACGGAGTAAGTCTGAGAGAACTCTGTGGCAAATGCGTGCATTACTGAGAAGTATGAGATATGCAGTAAACCTGTATAAACGGATTAACTGGAAGTAAAAAGATAATCATCCGAGAGAGCAACGCAGATTCATGGTGCACAATCCCCAATACTACGGTGGTGTTAACCTTTTTTGCCAAACAGCCCGTGTTGTAGCGGTGTATCTCTACAGTTTTAGAAAAATAGACCGACTGTGTTTAGTAGCTGTATGTGTTAGAAAACCCCAACAGCATACTACACAGTTTGATTCTCACTAACAAAATATGTGTACCCAGGTAACCAGTGCTTCAGCGCGTTGTCCCTGTGCAGTCATCAGCCCTAGAAGGTAGTGTGCACAACAAGTGCGTTAAACTAGCGAGACAGAGATGGAGTTTCGAGTGTATCAACAGGGCGGAATTAAGAACTCAACGGCTTGAGTAGAGTAAAAGTTGACTGAGAACCAAGCTTATCAACAATCCACACTAAAGTGTGACTATCAAAATTATTATTTGTTGTAGTTCCTGCAAATATTAAAACACTCTCAGTTGTCACATTATTGAAGACTTCTAGTACTAATTTTGTTGGTTAGTACCCGTCACCGCCACGTACAACGTAGGTGAGCTATGACTCATTAAGTGAATCAGGCAACTACCCTCTACACTGAAGAAAACTCAAGTAAATTACTTGTCGTCTACTACCTCGTTAACGAACCTTGCAATAGTGTAGTCAAGGCGACCCGTCTAAAGGCGAAAGCGCTCAAGCCGCTCTTCTGCGTACGTATCCCACGTGATTCGGTCTGTTATACAAGCGAAGAACACTTTTGTGTGCAATATAGTCCAACCAACAAACCTGGTTAACCTTTCAATGAGGCAGTTTTCGGTTTGGCCGTTCGATTTTCGTCGTGGGTGGTAGTTACATTGCTTACGTTTCACCACCAAACATGTTCGAAGCGTGAGAGTTTACGCTTATGCATCTGAGTGTCCTGGTTGCTGAAAGCAAGCGAATGCCCGTCTTTTATGTCCGAGATTTAGTTGACCATTTGAATTGGAAAAACCCATGTTGGCCGATTCTTACTCTACCCGTTTAAAGCGTATTTGTCTAATTCATTATAATCTGTTTGAACGCTATTCAGTTCATGTATACTCCTATCTGTTAAACTTATGAAGGCCGGTGACCCGTTCCGAATTCATTTCCATTAGAATCTTCAGGTACCGTACATTTTGTATTCTGTGTATCGTAATGGATGACACTAATCGTAACGACATACTTTATGCTTGAACGAGTTAATTCACAAAACAGTAGTAAATACCAGTTCTTGAGTTATTTTACTCCATATCCTCTTGTGTTTGTGCTATTCACGTCACCTAGTGGAACGCAGTGAAATTTGAAACACTTGAAACATTTTCAATATCTCTGGTTTTGTTTAATCAGTCTGGAATAAAATCCGAGTGTCCTCATTTATTTTTCGCTAAGTCAGTTAGATGATGTCAAAAGAATATCACCTACAAGAGTTTGTTACGTGGATATGAAGTTTCCAGTTTTCGTAGGAAAATGTCGTGTGGTTTTTTCGACCTGTCTTATGCAAGATCTCTGATAACCAGTGTCAAGTGCTCCGAACAATAAATCAGCTGGAACCCCAATTTCCCATCGGTTCACGTCTATTTGTTTCGTATTTTCTTGTCTATAATCATTTCGGCGAGCTCGTTAGCTAAATCAGTGTTCAGTGGAGAGGAAACAGTAAGTATTTAAGCGAAAAGTCAACAAATAGCGGTGGTTGATATACACTAAACAAGCCACCCCTTGCTTACCACTAAAAAATACAATACCACCTGGGTATACATAGAATGGTTTGAGGGATAGGTAGAAGAATTTATTACGATGTTTAAAAAACGCATTTAAAAAAACTTTTTCTCTAAAACGCATAAGAAACGACATCACAGTTCTCTGCTCCTGTGGCTGTGTGGATAAGTTCGTTGCTATCTTTCAAACAGTGATGTCATACCTGACCTGTTGCTTCACTGAGTGTAACGCTCAGGCAGAAATTTCATCGCTGTAACATCTGGTCGGACCGCATCAGTCTGTATTCAGTCTATCACATCGGTTTCAAACTAATTTGTGGCTTGTGCTTCAGCCACAGTCGCAAGAGTACTGCTGCAACAATGATACGGAATTTGCTTTCACTCAGCCTAGTGAAGTATGGGCAGTGTCTCTACGTGCGTGTTGTGGACTGGAGTGGGTGCAAGCATATGCTAGAGTAGTCTGAACTAGTCACGAAAAGGTCGTATTTTGTGAACCTTAAATTGATTTTCATTAAGATCGGTCATGGAACAGTGAACCAGTTCGACACTCGGAAACCTGAAGTTGACTTCTGGTTACAAGAAATTCTTGGCTTTTGTGGAGTTACCTTCGTAGTTGTGCAGTGTGCTTTATTATCGAATCAGAGGTGCGGGTATTCCAACTGTCGACGTAATACCTCAACGCGACGATTGGGTCCTTGCAAAAGCCCACAGCGAGCGGATCGGGGATGGCATGGACGACCGGAGGAGTCATCGCTCGATTTGATCGGACCAACGGAGTAGACATGGCAGGAAAACGTGATAGATAATCAGGTCGGAGGCACGATTATTCCAACATTCCACGGAATATCTCGACACGGTCGTGAAATACGGTCGAAGCTTACGGTGGACAGATTGCGACCGGACGAGTCACCCGCCAACCGAGATGGGACCAAAGAACGACGCATGGCAGGCGATAAAGCCCCTGATAGAAGGCGTCGACCACCGACAAACCGCACGAAAGTGTACACGGCGTATGAGCGGAGACCGGGATTGTGTTGTAGGCTAGAATTCCGGTTCATAAACGCTAGCGCGCGCGAGTCACCTTCGTTGAACTTTGTCGTTATCAATCATACCATATATCGGAGTGACATACCTCCAATTAGTAATCTCTTAGAAAATAGTTCCGAACAATTTTTGCCGGTATCTTGTGATGACGTCTACGAAATAATGACTGCGTTTACTGTGTAACAAGATTTTGGCGAAAAATGTCACGATAGCAACGATAACGATATTCGGAGCATTGTTCACTGCTACCAAAGATGACTGTCAAATCTGGTAAGGGCAGCTTTGTTTAGCTCGTTGATGAACAACTCATGTGATGCAATGACACTGTTCTATACAATGAAGGCTCGGTTTCAAACCGTCGGATAATTTTTATCAGAAGACTGAAAAATCTGTGAAAATGATAGGTTATCTGATCAAAAACTTGTGGTTGATTTCCTCCTGGTATTGGCAAATCGTGGATATGCCGTGGTCTGTCTTGTTATAGCTAATCAACCAAAACGGAATTTCGTAACCTATCACCATCATTCGTTCAACAGCGAAAAGTTTCACTCTCGCCGAATTTCATACTAGGCTTTCCGATCGAGTTGTGGAGTTTTGTCAAGTTTTCATCGTGAACTTTGGACAAATGGAGAAACGTGGTTACGCACTCCTTACCTCTTGGTGAATTTGGAAGCAATGTGGCATCTTTATATAATTTAAAGGGTCCTTGACGAAGCAAATAGCTGGTTTCCACAAGCTTTTCGAGCAGGAAATGACACCCTGTTACTCAGAATATATCTCATGATAAATGTTCTATACATCTAAGACCAGCAAGTAGTAAGCTGGAGGGTATTTTCTCGGCTATCTCGTCAATGCTTTTCAGTGGTTATGGGTCAGATCGAATACACTAGTTACCGGTCTGATTTTTTAGACTCAGGTAATGAGTAAAAATATTTCAGTAACACAACTTTAATACTCGCCGATGACGGTGGTGGATTCTAGCCTGAACTGCCTGAGAAATTCTGACACGCCATTGGCTGCGCTAGATTTCCTATGGTATGTTGAGATAGATGGGTGGTTAGGTCCACATGAAACTTCTCAGTTCCTGACATGACTTAGTAGCTCAACTAATCAAAAGCCTGCCACGTTCAGGTGTACTGTTCATGTAGTTGGCCCACGTCCAGTCGCAGCCCAGTATAGTCACAATCACATTCCTCTTAATCAATTTTGAGGGATCCGGCGTTCATTAGTTTAGCTGAAAAACTTCGCTTACTTACTGTCGCTTTGCTTATTCACCAGCGTCTATATAGTGACAGAATAAACTATATAGTTTCCCACAATCATTTTCTATTTTATTAAAACAATCTACAACATTCTCGGTCAGGATCGAGTGAGGTGAATTCAGATACTGTACTCTTTTATTGTTGGAATCCGTTCAAATACACTGCAAGTTTGCAGAACCAGACGATGGTTTTATGGTCATCCTCTGTTCCCAATACATCGCCGATCTTGTATAGCCTGCTTCACGCTTGTACTCAAGCATTCAACTGTTTAATGACTTCTCATTTGGGCAGGGTTTCAGATACTCCAATGCCTGTTTGTTAAAAACTTGTTAAGTGAATGATTATGTAACCATGTAAACCGTCTTGTTAGTAATGTGCATTTGATTAGGCTGGCATCTGAATTTTCAACATTCGATGTGTATATGTCATGATTTGATCCGAAACACTGGGACAACTATCGTCAGCTCACTTTAGTCCTGCGTAAAAAGTGGAACCAATCTAGAGAGGTAGGTGTATTAACTAACCATTTTTACAACGAGCCGTCTTTTGAGGGAACATTCAATTTGGCACCCGTATACTTTTACTTACGCGCTGTTGCATGTTAGTGTACAAGCTTGGTCATGATCCAACAAGAAACCGTTTAGGTTTGTGAACTGGAACGCTGACAGATCACTTCCACTCAGTGAAGTTGACCAGGGACTGAACCTGCCGCACATAGTCTGTTTGAGAATGACCATAGTGAAGCAGTACGCTGCGATAGTTTTGGAGTGCAGCTGCACTCACTGTGGTGATATGCGGATAGACACCTACGCAGTGGTTGTGTTGCTGTGTTCGTGTTTCAAATTGGAAGTTACACGGCGAAGTCAACAGGCCAGTCTGCGGTCAGGCGCTAAGAATTTGTTCTGACCATGGCTGCTTCATACTAGTTGAGGGATTATTGGTCTCAGCTTCAGTTGTGATTCGCAAACGTTTTGTTGAAGTGCATACACGAGGTGCAAATGGTTGCGGGAAAATTTTTTTGAGCACTTCTTAGTGGCACAGATGTGTAATTGTCTGACAGGCTAAACTCACTGCTAAATGTTGAACAGTGACCATACCTGTTAGCTACTCTCCCAGTTCAGGTTAACGTTTTCGTCCCTTCGACCTATAAAGCAGTATGAAGCTGTGACCTCCCCGCTTTTTTCAGAGAATATTAGTGTTGTACACACTCCAGACCTCCATATTTGTTGAGTTAACGTGAGTGTATTTCTAGTTACTCCAGACCAAATAATTATATTGAGACGTCCGGGTACATATGCCTATAATTGGCGGTCAGCGTGCACGCGATCGTCCCCAAAGGAAGAACTGTATCTGTGGAATTCTTTACTATCAGTTCGAATTGTTCAACCGCGCATTTGCAAGAGGGTTTACACTACGTTACTTGTAGCGGAAGCAGATGAAACTGTCATCAGAAGCGTAGTAGGCAACACATGACTATGTCAAAATAATCAACTGGGTATCAGTACAGAAGTGGCGGCACCGCTGATACATAGTTAATTATCTTCTTTCAATGATCTGAGGTCTTCAGGAATTCCGTCAATGAAACTTTCCGGATGAGCAAGTGCAAAATCACGCGAACATGTCGGTTCAAATTTGATGTGTGCACGGTGAATTGGATCCACTTGTTCCCTCACTGTTTTGACTTAAAGCTCCATTCTCAATCCCGGAAGTTCCACAATGTATCACACTGGTCATCTTTCAGAAGTATGGTTTTCATTTGGTTATTTTATGCCTTCATCGGTCGTCAGTTTACTATTACTAATCCAAAGAACACACAGTCACTGTTTCCGCGAATGTCAGTTAGATACTCCACTGTTTTTTACTGTTCATGCACTTTATTAAAGAAGCTTTTAACTCTTCCGCTCTTTCTTTCAATGGTCTGTTGTCTGTTTGATATTTCAAGATAGGTTTATGACACCTTCTTGACACATCAAATTGTACCCAACACATTCCATACATATCTAGGCGCTGAAGGTTGCTCGCGTTAGAAAACTGGCAGCGAATACCTGATCGCAGTCTTACTACTCAGTCTGTTCATCCGAAGTTAAGTGTCATATTTATCAAAGCACGCATTGCGTTACAGTAACCTGGTAAACGCCTATGGAAGGCCAAGTCACCTGTCAGCCTAACCATCCATGAATGCCAGAAAAAGGTTTTTGGAACAATCGCTGGTTTTTTTCATTACCTTATGTGCAGCAGGGTTATGACGATTAAGAACATATGGCGTACGAGATAGTTAATTACAAAATAACATTTGCAAAATCTGGGCAAATTCACAACATCGTAGAGAAAATGTACTTTATTCGACTAACGTGCTCCCTATCCGTTGTCATTCTTGCAGCTCCAGGTTCATTTGTTGTCATTTCCACCAGCGTATATGTGCACGTTTCTAATAATCGCTTTCAAACTGCGGTGTTCCTTACATTCAGAACTTTCATTATTTTCAGCGCGCAGTCCATCCTTCCCGAATCGCTCCATAGTTTATCGACTAGCAGTATCCAGAATACTTCGTAAGGTATAGAACTATCAAACTATAAAAACTTGATTTTGATCGAGCTGATCAGGACCGTCTTCAAAGCAAACCTGCGATAGACACACGGTTACCATGGTTGCCACGGCTGCTATTTAAATGCGTGATCGAATTTGCTTCATATCATTTAATGAAATAGCCAACACAAGCCAACACATTTCAGGTTTTTCGGGGTGTTACTTATTCCCTCTTGATTGACTGTTTAACCATATTTTGGCGAAATAACCGCACGTGCCTTATGCAAATAAGAATAGCCAATTAAATAGAATGGCAACATTTGTTTGCATAATTGACCTCTTAATAATTTAACGAAGATATCAACATACTTAATAAAGATTGGACAAGTCCAGTGCAGAAAAAATGCATTGTGGGAAACTCTAATGAAATATGTTTTTAAACAATCACTAATGTCTAGCGCTTAGCTGTTGACCACTAAGTATATTCTGTATAAGCGTCGAGCAAAAAGAGACAACAAACTCGCTTTTTCTTCTAACCGCGATCACCTGCTTTTGTTGCTGTGGTCAGTTTGTTAGCCTGTGCGTGCGGATTTTTCAAGTTTTCGTTCACCATTGCATTTTTTCATTCACAAATTGGAGTTTGCTTTGTTTTAACCACTCGGTCAAATTGACCTGGCCAGCAGGCTTGCGCAGGTCGTCAATCTGGAATACTGTGCTGACTAGCAGTTTGGTTCTGTCAAGCAACTCAAAGTACACAGAGCTGGGAGGAGTCAGAAAGAAAGCACTTGCACTCACATGGCCCTAGGTGGCATACTAGTACTTAGGTAGTGAAACATTAATCTTAGAATTAACGCTATATATATATATATATAGAAGAACATGGGTTGACAGAGGTATCTTCGAGCGGACGCTACTCAAATATCCAATAGCTGACATTAAACACCGGTTCCTTTGCTCCTTATAGTGCTGTTTGTTCATGCCTCTCAGTAGTAATTTGATCATTTTCCCACAGATATATCCCTCCTAGCTCCGATATCTTTGATTTTTTGCTGACAGTTTTGATGCATATGTCGACAAGCATTCAGGCTTCTTTTAAACGGCAAGCTTACTGACCACTTGGAGTCCTGTAGAGTCATCTGTCTGGGCTCTCCCTTGGAGGATTGCCAGTCAAAAAGATCTTAATTTATAGTCTCCAATGAAGCTGATGCAAAACATTACGGTCAACCTGATGGAAGCAATCTTACTGCGTGCTTGTTTGACTGATTTTCAGTAAATAGTTAAATGTACGCTGCTAGGCTCGGCACATCTATCACTTTATGCCGGACACCACAACTAAGAACAATACGATACTCTTATCTTATCGACAGTCTCTGGCGAAAAATGCAGCGGATTTTTCTTTTGGGGTGTATCGGTTTCTATTCTTGTCTGCAATTCGAAGCCGACCGAACGAAAACAGCATGGTTTCGTTAACCTTGTACAGCGTTTGAATCAGGGAGCTTGGTCGATGTGCATAGCGTACCGTTACTGAAAGTACACAGCCCACAATCTTTACTTGTGGACTGCCTTATTTGCACAAGAAAATAGCACCGTTTGATGCAGATCGCTCTATATACACTTCTATCCTGGAAACAAAGCGATTATAAGTTATTGAGTTAATCGACTTCTAAATCGATATTTGTCGTCCTTGGGGGAAATGTCCCCACTGTTGCTGGCTATTTTTCCTTCCTGTAACACATAGCATGTAAATAATGGAAAAATCACACAGCGTCTGGTTATTAGTCAGTGAAGATACACTATCATGTTTAGAACAAATGATGTAATTTAGTCTACATTCGCATGCTGCAAGGTGATAAAGCCGTCCCGTGTTTTGGCAACTGATAAACGGGATGATCAGACTGAATTATGCTGCTAAGTAATTTGTTATTAATATCAGAGAAGTCTATCTACATTTCAGCAAGACGACGAATAATTCGTATTTTGTTTGCCTGGGAAACTTTTTCCGCAGATCCATCTGCTCTGTTCACAGTCCAGCTGTTTTAAATAACACAAACGTCAAAAGTCTGACGAGACAAACGAACCAAAGGGTTTGTCTCTAACTATTCTCAAGGCGTTTGTATACCACGGTCTAACTGAAATATTCACCAGTACTTCACTCAGCGGAACTGTTGACGGTTTACAGGACGGTGCGTATCACAGAATTGTCTAAAAAATGCCAAAATTTTTGCACTCCAGTTAGAATTTCCGAAGCATGGTTCGTCGCTCAGATAGGAAGTTCGTGTAAACACCACAAACTCTTAGTACCACTTGTGTGCAAAGCCGGGTGCCTCGCTTGTTCACAATTTCATTTTCTATCACTACTCAATGGAAAATCCAGTGCTGTTGGCATGTGTTTTTCCTGGATTAGGGTGATGCATTTGTTTCGAACTATCAGCGAGTCTGGTATTCAATATACGACTCTCTCACCTTTACGCTATCGTTTCAAAAGTCATATCGGATCTATTCGTTAGTGATCAACCTCCATCCTCATTTTGTTGTTCTGCAGGATACAACTTTTTGGTTCTCTAATTTTAGCTAACTTTCATGTTAATTAGTGGTAGTATTTTCTTGGGTAAATACGTGAATGATGTGGTCTCAGGCATCAAACAGCTTGCTTATTTGTCCGATCACCCTTCTGGACAATTTATCCGAACTATCTAGTTCGTCAGGGCCCTGCAGTTAATCTTTATATGTGAGTGGTTGGCAGTTTTGTTTTTGTATGTGTGAGAAAATGAATTCAAGGAACTTCAAGGCACTTATCCAGACTTTTATAAACGTCATGTCTTCATACCTCGAATTCCTCCCGCTAACGAGTCAGAGATTGATTTGTGTAACACAGTGACACGGTTTTCTGCTGACAATCATTTTATGTACTGCGTTTGAAAACTCTCTCCACTCTACTGCACTTATTCCATCGATTCCTTTATGCCTTTTCACTGAATGTATCATACAATATTTGTTTCTTCTGATTTTTCGAATGAAGTTATCCTCTTGGATAGATCTTCGAAACTTCGGTCACCTTATGCTGGTATTTTCAGTAAAAGGTCACCTGAACTTAACATTCTCATCGGTTTGCAATGTGCAAAAAGTGTGGACAGCAAAATCCTATCCTAAACAACCAACCCCCTTTTATTCGGACATAACTTACCACATGATCAAAACTCAAATGCTTACTTGCTGGTCTCCTACCCTACTCTTATTCAAGTATTCCTTATACAACTGGAGGGCTACACAACTCCGGCCTTCGTATTCGACATAAGGTTATTTGTTTTTATTTCAAACTCCGACCGACTGTGGCCGTGTATTACATCTCTCATGAGCTCACTACGTTAATTTTCTCTTCGTTAAAGATTTCGTTGTACCTGAGCTGGAGGTTTAAATATCGCAGTGCATAGAGCGCACTATTTATTTGACTCAACTTGATTCGAGTGTGTTGTAGAGGATTGCCTGATTTAAGGTCGCATTGTTGATGCTTATCTTGTCTGGTCATTTGCTCTTGGGTTTCACTCGAAAAACTAAGAATGTTTGTCATTAGTCAGTGGAAAAGTTTTTGAGGCCAGCTCGTTAGATGACAATGCCAAACAAGTTGTCTGGATCAAGGCAGGTGTGAAAACCAGACTAAAACTGCGAAGAAACCCGTGTGGGTGCAAACACGTTGTGGAAAAAAGTGTGCTCTTGATAACTTGAGCAGTTTCGACTTATGCCACGTCAAAACAAGCGCTGCTCGAGCTGCTTGAACACTGAATACGACTGGAGAGAACCATGGGGGGACTTCAGTGAAGCTTGCACAAAAGCCAAAGCACCGATTGCACGAACAACAAATTGACGATACTGAATAAGCTTAGTGATCCAGTGGTTTGGGCGAAACGCGTTCCGTGCTCTCATAATCAAAAACACTGTTTCGAGGTTTGAGCGCTCTCAGTTCCGCCTTCATTGCTTGGCCGAGGCCTGCTTTACACATTTATCTTACAAATTCTCATCGGTTCCTATTACTAATGAGGAAGTGTAGGTGGAACTACGAAATGGTATGTTTTATTCTCTGGTTTTTGCTGTTCATGGAGTCAGAAAGACGGTCGTTTGGCGGAAGGGTGTATAATGGTTGCGTACCATCCCTTTAACTCTGGTTTCATATCCATCAAAAAAGTGGTTTATTATCTGCTAGATGTCAGCAAAGTTGCACAGTTTGATCCGTAGTCGTATGTTCGCGTGAACAATTCGGCTGCATTTCCAGACCCTTCGGATTTACCATAATGACCAAATAAAGTAACCGTTTGTTTGATTACGGATGAGAAGTATACACTGTTTGTCAGACACGCATTTGACTCACCAGACTTCACAAGTGACAAAGACCATAACACATGGCTGCAGGGACGATGGCTGTTCTTTTGGTTATAGACGATACATTTCACCCGCACTGGTGGGAAGTTTGCCATAACTCTGGTCGTTATCTAATTAGACCACCCCCCCAAATGACGACTTGTAGTTTTTCAGCAGAACGGATGGACCAATTTTCGATTTTAATTATGCGTTATTGTAAATAAACTAATTAACCTAGTTATGTTTCTCATTTTGGTGTCTCGGTAACATGAGCTTTAACAGCGAGCAACACATGGAGCTCAACTCTCGCGTGGTTGAAATAACTCGTCGCCGCTGTGTAGTAAACTGCGCGGAGATAAATCTCCAAAAAACTAGACACCGAACCCAAACTTCTGATGTGAAATGCATCTGTTAGTTCATCCGTGTGTTATTGGGAATGAGCCTTCTTAGACCGATGTTCAAAGGCATGTCGATGAAGTGTACAGAAAAGTGTATCTATACGGTTTGCTACGCAGCACAGACAGATTTAAACACGCCAAGGTTTAGGACAGTTCGATGTGTAAACACCCTGTTAAACCTCTGTTGGCGATTTAAGACATTTAACTCAGTATCGTGTAATCATGAATTCCACTAACGTCTATTCAGACGGTCGGGTTAACGGGATTGTCTTCTGAGTCTAAAATGCGTCACAAAAAGAGATCACAAAGACTGGACTCTATACGGTAGTGCTTGAAAATTTTACAATACAAATATTCTCTCATTTCAAATGTGAATAAATTGGATACGCAGTTTATCTAACAGAAGGAGTTCTGAATACGAACCAACCAAACAGAAGCCCAAAAGTGGACGCTAGTCAATGGCAAATGAGCTCATTAAAACAGCCACGCGTAGATGAAGTTGAGAGCATGTTAGATAACTACAAGAAATGACGTTTTGACAGATATATAGTTACCAAAAAGAGAACAGACATTTTGTGCGCAGCTGTTGTACAACATTGATCATAATTGTTTATTGCACACATCAAAAACAGATGAATACAATTTACGATGGGCTTCTAAAGCAAACCACACGAAATGACAAACGCACCACACGAACTTCAAAAATCTCAACACATCGTGGAACATATCTCAGTTCTGAGAAATATTTTTGTTCATGTTAGTCATTTTGGCCACAGAATGCATCTTTCAGAGCAGCTGGTATGTGGATGGTTAGAGCTCGGGCTGTTCACTCGCACACAACAGAATCCCAACTCTTTGGTACAGGAGATGTCGATCCCACCGATAATATTATCAACAATACTTCCTTTCTTTTACTTAACCATTATTCACCACTTAGGTCACTTCACATTTAATGTGTGGCTGTTTATTTTGTTATGATAGCTCTGATCACCACTCGCATTTCAACGCATATTATGCACTTAGTTGTTGATCAATTACTTCCCACATTGACCTGAGTTTAATTCATTGAATTTTTTCGTAGAAACACATATGAAAGAAATAGGTGACTTCGTTTTCCCTTACATTCATTTACTCTGCAGTTCCCAAGCTTTTTGCCCTACCCCCGGACACTCCTGCAACTAACGGGTTAAATGTCGGCGCACCATTGTCTGGTTGCAATCTGACTAGGTGGCCATGCGAGAACACCAAACGAGTGTGGCCATCCGGTTTGGGCAACCATTCTACGTTTGTTGCTCGTTTCCGAACGCGTTACCCGATTTATAATCCGGAATCTACACTGAATAATTCAAATTGCTCCCCCATTCCTTACGCGGAATTTGTCAACACAAACGGCGGTGACGGTGAAAGTAAGTGTAACAGTGAACTAAGTTTTTCCTCTCTGTTTTGAAAAAGCTGCTCACCCTCATGACATTTGATGAAGACGTTTCTTGTATATTTGTTGTTATATTTTTATGAACGAATGCGCACTTGTTCGTAATTGTCCTACACGCAGTGGGTTACAGATTTGTTCGCAGTAGAAGGCGCTCACCACCGTTTAGTCTTTGTTACTACAGTAATCAAGACGTCAGCATACACAATGTTACTGAGAGCAAAAGAACGGGTTTCTTTATTCGTCTGAAAGCAATACAGTGATCCTCAGGTTACACCTTTTGTGTTATGACAGTGGACACCGGCTGTGCAGTTTGATATTTGTCTGTTTATTTGGGGGAACACGTTTAACAAAACAGCAATACTTTGTTCGGCTTCGGATGGTAGCCGCTTTAATCAAAGTGGTCATCCTGACTTCCAGCCAATTTGGGATTTGTTAACTGATTTGATCGTTTACGAATTGATTTATTCATCTAAAGTTCCACTAGGCACATGACAACTCTAAAATGGTGATCGTTACATTGTGTGTTATATGGCGACTCAATGAGTTCTTCAAATGGTCCCAGCTGGGTGTTGCCCTACACGTTAGTCAAAAACGATCCTGGTCAATGGCCCTATTTGGAAGACGTTTTTATCAACCATAACTTTCGATCGACACTCGTTTGTCTAGCAAAAGCCGGCCTCTTGAGACGACCGACCTAAATGGATAGTAGCACAGGGAATTCATTAATCTAGTTTAGCGACCTCCCCGCTTTTGAAATTGTTTTACTCAAATATTGTTGAAGGTTGGTAATGAGGTTGTAATCTTTCCGTCACCGATGACCCTACACACCTTGTTATTAACGGCAAAGTTGTAATCATACTGTTAACTTTACTAGGCAAAGAAACAAAATTTGCTAAAGCAACAGAAACAGAGTTGAGTTTAGAAAAATGTTACAAATTTCAGGGATGGTTTGCCCTTGACGAGCCTTCACATATAATCTCTTGTGTCATCTTATACTGATATAGAGTGCTCCTATCATCATCATCATCATCATCATCATCATCATCATCATCATCATCATCATCATCATCATCATCATCATCATCATTCGTGTGAGCAGCAACACGTTAGCGGTACCCTCTGATGCATAAATGGCACACAACAATAAAGAAAAAAAGCGACCCCTGACAGGGAGGACAAAACTTGAGGGGAAAAGGAGGGAACAACCTACTGAAAGTAGCTACGTACATAGTCCATCATTCAACATTAAGGTGTCCACACTTTGCATATAGAACCGAGCTGTAGACGTTGTCAGTCAGACAGCTTTCTTACAGCTTTCACTGTCTCGCATCATTATATGTACTTGCTTTACAGAATTGCCGGCCAAACAACGAGACCAGTCACCACTGAGCCTTATTGGCCGTCATCTCACGTAACATCTCCAGCCAACGACCTTGTGAGTCACGAGGTTTCCAGGTCACAAGAAGAACTCGACCTACAATGGCCAACCCTTTAGTGAACGACTTCGTTTCTCTACTTCAGTTCATCATCTATCTAACTCACACCTTACGCCAATCGTTTGCTGCATCAGCAAAGGGTGTTCTGTGCGGCAGACGATTAGTTGGCATCCTTTGTACATGGCTTATCCACCTAAGTTTGCTTCATTACAAACATTACGCTAAAAAACTCGTTTGGGGATCGTTCCAAATGCCTGTCCGCCAACTTCTTCGTTGCTTACTCCTTATTTTCACCCGATGCAAATGACCGAGCTTAAAGGTCGACGACCAAATAGCTGAAGACGCTTTACGTCTTGTACGCCGAGCTGCCAAGTTTTGCAGTCGTGGAATAATGCAATGTCTACTGTTGCCTTATGCACGCGACTCTTAAAACTCTCTCCCGCCATAGAAATGAAAGATTGGCAAATAGCGCTTCAGCATTGCAAACATCCGCCTTTATTTCATTCTCTATGCCCCAGTCACTGTTGATGCCGCTTCTTAATGACATAACCGATGAACAACCCCTATGACTTCATTATCCAATAATAATCTATGTAACCACAAAGGTTTTTTTAGAAGCTTTTAGCACTTTGAGTTTGCAAAGGGCATTTCGAAAACTTTGGAAATGTGCGAAACAGTATATGCAATTGTTCATCGTTCAGCAGTAAATGAGCACCTCGTATATCTTTCAGTCTTAGGTACTCCGTCGTAAACTCCAATGAATTCCGTTCATGCAAACGGAGACCAAACAACGGAATTTAAAAACTGACCAAATTAGCTGAACTACATGTAGTCACTTGTTGCACATTCCAATAGTTGACACACTGTTCGGTATAGTTCATGCATAGAAAGTATCTCTTGCCATTAGATTACTTGACTCGTTTCTGGTTCAGACATTATGCGTATCACATGAGCCAGCATAACCGCTAAACCGTACAAGACAAGAGACGGCTCGCAACTGGGTAACCCCAATCATACCCAGGACATTTGTACACCAGACAGAAAACTGATCGTTGGCTCTCTTGTTTGCTAGCTCCCTTGCTAATACAGAACCCCTCCGCTTGCAAAAGATAACTTGCCAAAACTGTGTGTGTGTACGAGTTGTCGTAATCCAGTTTATAGGGGGAGTAGGCTTTCCCAGCTCTTGCACAGGTAGGGAAATGGTTAAATTCAATTGTCCAACAGAATACGTTACATCTATTTTCAACCAGAAACCGTTCCAGTCTATTTATAAAATGTTCACTAAAAATGCTCAGACAAATTTCTCTGCGTGTTACTTTCGCATGATTTTTTTAATTGTAGTGTTCTTGTGTTTGTTTCACTAAATGTTTTACGTCTGCCGTTTAAACCGTACTCAAAATGCTTGATTGCTGCACTCGGCTCTACGAATTCATGAAATGCAGCAGCTCCCTAAAGAAAAATTGAGAAAACCATCAGTGTAGCTTGTGATTTATTGTGTACACACGTTGCAGTTACATTTTTTCTGATATTGCGGCTTAATTAATACAACGGTTATATGGCCAGCAGGAACGGTAACGATGTTTAACGCTGCAAGCCTGATGGACGAGGTCAGAATCTCACATAATTCAATATGACAAGAAGAATTATTTTACCAGTTTAATCGTTTTTGAGAGGTTAGGTGAGAGATGGAGAATATGCTATCAGGCACGCTGAAACTAGATAACAACAAGGAAGACTGTTTAGAAGACAAGATAGAGAAAGGGGGCATTGAGAAACAACTGAAGTTTTTAACAACAGGCCAAAACTACCATGGAACAAACTAATTACCAACCATTTGATTCTACATGCAAAACACCAGTATCATTCGAAGAATGGCCACAGCTTCCGGAACTCTCAGACTTCACTCATTCTTGTGTGATATTTTCTTTGAAGGGCGCCGGTATCACAGACTTTTAGACCTGTCTCGTGCAACACCTTCGCGACCACACTTCAACTGTCGCCAATTTTCAAGGATACATAGCCAACTAGGACAGTGCCCACTGATACGGGTTCACATTTGCTTTGGTATATTTCCAGGGTGTTTGAACTCACAAGTACAGGTGAAACCACGTGGACGGTTTGATAGGGCGACTAACGCAATCGGGTCCGACATCGTTACGGTCGGTGATTGCGTGTTTTAATATATAAGCCCGATCAGCTCAGCGTGTTATTTCTGTCCGACTGTGATTGCGTCTTATTTTGAGTAAAACTGAACTGTTTGATTACTTAAATGGCAAACCGAAGGTTGGCACTGTTTAATTAGTCAGGCTATATGAAAGGTCTTTTGCCAGCTGAGTATTCGTCATTATGATCTCGCTTATTATGCTAACATTCCTCAGCTTCATTGCCATGCCTACCCATTATACAACGCTTGCATCAAGTTCGCAGTAGCAAGAAAGGTGCAATAAACGTTTGTGCTCAAAAGATCTTATTCCATGTTATTGGCCTATTTCAAACCTATATACCTGTTACGTTTGCCTCTCAACAGAATGATAATAGAATGACAAAACGATATATTGAAACAACAGTAACATAACCAAGTACAGAGTAGTCATTACAAAGTTAGGCAGTACGCAATCTGTGAACATAGAACGTGCGTGTAATTAGTTCTTACGATCGATAAAAGATGGCCAGTCCAAATGGTGCTCGCTCGATCGACAAACACGCACCCAACGCGTGTGGAGAAGTCTGTGACGAACCACGCGGACATATCAGTGACCATTTTTTACGGGCTGTTTATGACTGAATGGCCCCAGAAAGTGGGATCTGTAGCTCAATCATCTCGTTAACCACTTGGCTTTTAGTCTCTTCACTGCACTGATGAACTAAGCAAATGTCTTGTCTGTGATTTGATGCGTTATCTTCACACTATATCCACACGAAATACGTAAACTCACAGGCATTCCAGGTGATCATTTGAATCTATGTGAGCTCACTTTTATCCACAACTGCCTGTTTCTGTTCAACTTCACACACCATCAACACAGTGGACAAAAACAAACAGATTTAAAGGACCAAATAATTGTCAGCTGACTCACGGAGTTTCTGTTTGGCCTTATTTTCTCTGTACTGTAGGCCTGGTTGCTCTGCTGTTACTGACCATTTGGGATATTCATTATCTTCACCGGTTTAATATCCATTTATGCCCAATGAATACGACAGTTAACTGTTTTCCTGGATGTTCCTAGAACTTGCAAGTAATCCCACCTTTATAAGAGGTTTTTGGCGTTTAGTCTGATTGAAATGGCTGAAAGTGAGTTTTATTCATCATATGAGTTACCAGTCCTCCGAATGTAGCCTGTAGCCCGAATCTTAATTTTAATTAATATCATCGCTATGGGATGAAACCTTTTCTTGTGTCAGACGTCCACTTTGTGGATAGAGCTGTTAATGAGAACGTTCTGCTCAAGCAAAATGCTTGACGTCAGGTAGCTTACACCGTACTGCAACTATTATCGGGATTACTTCAAACCAGTTAACACAATGTGTGGTTTGGCACTCCCCTGTTTGGTTTTGAACTTTGATGCGCGTACCCATAAATTATTCAGTTATTTTGGACGCTGCTGCATGACCTCACTTCTTACATTTACACACTACTCAACACACACGATTGGTCGTTTTTGAAATTTAGTTGTGTAACACCTAGCAACATATTATACACAACAAGGTTGACTGACAAGATAGTCATCACAACTACGTAATCTGCTCACTCCGAGCATGGACACTTGATCGTGTGAGAATCAGCGTTTTGACGAGACAAATTTGAGTTAATTGTGCGAGAGAGAGAGTTAGCGAATGGCAACAAGCGATTGGCAACAAACGATGTTTGACCCGCTCTGATAGTACACTACGGACTCTATAAGTTCTAAGTGATAGGTCTGTAGAACTGATTAAGTGATTGGGAGTCAATTTTGCAAGTGTTAAGACTGTAGATTAGTATAGGACGGACAAAGGTAGATAAGGATTTGCGAAGCCAAGAATTAATTATATCTTAAGCTGCTCCTAAATGCGTTCGAATGATTGCCATACCGTGCGGCCTATGTAGTTCGTCCAAATGAACAGACGAAATTGTTTACACAGTAACAGGTAATGCAACTTTTAGTTAAGTACGTGAGATTGAATGAGTGCTAACTAAGTTTTGCTAAGTTGTACGCTCTTGCCGTTTATTGATGCTTACATTTCCAGATCATTTTGTAAGGAGACACAACAATCGCCACACCGGCTTAAGTATGACGATGAAGCAGGGCAAGACCACAATCTGGGTGAAAGTATACTCTATGTGTGAGTGCCTAACGGAGACTGTAATTTGAATTCAAAGTTGACAGCACTAGTTAATTAAGAAATCGACTGCAAATCGAGAAAATCGATTCGGTCCCGACAAATCATATAGAGGCACTTACACTATAAACATGAAACTGGATATCTTTCCTATTAACTGTTGGTAGTTATAACCCTGTTAGCTTGACAACTTATTGAGACAAACGTTGCGGAATGTTAACATCCCGATTCATCTAATAAAAATATATAACAACGTTGCATGGCAACATTAATTGAACAGAATGAACTTGGAGTTAGAAGGCCACTATTACGAAAGCTGAACACTGTGAACCGTTAACTTTTGGGCACACAAAACTAACTGCTTTGTTTGCTCAGCACAACCTTACTGGTGGCCAGAAATTTGTGTCTTATATTCCTTAGCCACCCAGTGAACTACCTGATTAGGCAGACGTTGTGACTTGTTTCAAGGAAGTGCTTCGTAGGTGACGATCCTGTGTTTCGCCTCTGGCTGCTCATTTGAGAGTCCGTTCACCCCAAAAACTGATTCAACCATTTTTAGAAGGGGTTCGGCCATCCGTTGACGCTAGCACTTGTCTGTCCTGGCGATATAGCTTTCAGTTCAAGGAAACTACTTGTCCACTATAAAGTGTCAATGGCTCCAGTCAAATGTGAATCGCACATATTCTGCACCTGGATTTTGCCTACCGTCATCAACTCGGGAAGTTGGTTATGGAAACGCTAGACGCGGTACTCCTAACCGTCCTGGGTAACATGCCGTTTATCAGTTCACTTGCAGTTGATCTGAAAGCTACATCGCCAGGACGGACAAGTGCTAGCGTGAACGGATGGCCGAACCCCTTCTAAAAATGGTTGAATCAGTTTTTGGGGTGAACGGACTCTCAAATGAGCAGCCAGAGGCGAAACACAGGATCGTCACTTGCGAAGCAGGCCAGCCTGGATTTCAGAAATTGGGATTACTCTCAAAGTCTGCACTCGGAGTGTGATGGTACATTGGCTACCATTTTGTTCACTTACACGATAGAGAGAATGTTATTATCTACGATGACCGCTGGCACAGATGGCTTTTAGTCTACTGAATTTTTGCATAAGAGGATACGTACCAAAACCATCTGAAACCTCCAGACTAGTCAAGAAAATCGAAGCTGTTTTCAATGATTTATCATGAGGCAACCTCGAAAACGTTTGTAACACACGTTTACAGGACAGTAGTCAAGAAAGATTATGCGGATAGGCAATTTAATAAACTTGTATTTCACTGTTTGTTGCTTCTTAGAATAACTAGAGTCTTCTTTGATGAAGCTTTTTGTTTTCTATTCAGACATTCCTTTATGTGACACTTGTTCCATATAATCTGTCATCAATTCTTTCACTAGAACTTCAACGTGAATATACACACAGTTTGGCTGTCGCTTGTTATTCGCACTTCACTGGTTGTGTACACCAAACCTTTCTGCATGGACCAAGAGCGAGTCATTTAGGTGAGAATTTTTTAAGTTTATTCATTTATGTTGTTTTGCTTACTGTGATCTGACTTCCAACAACATTTCAGATACGAATAAATGTAGTAATCTTGGTGTTTCTTGGGTCCATTTCTGGTTAGCACATGTGGAAGACAACCATCGTGTCATGATAAACAAATCAGTCATGAACTCGCCGAGCATACAGTCTTGAGTACAACGTTATATGTGATACTTCATAATGTGCACCATGACACTGACACTGTTCAACTGATTTCGTTCTGAAGTAGACTCGTATGGTCAAGAGATTTTTGAACAGGATTCAAACTAGCAACGACTTGGGTTCTATGATTAGCTAACTTAGTTTTTCCAATCACTGGAATACATTGCGTAGCACTGACACAACACATTAGATATTACAACATTGGTCGGACCGCTGGCAATTTGGAATCGACAGGTTTTGGATCGCTTAATGCTTCCTACATTTGTCACCCCGAACATGTGTAATATGAAATACTACGGTGTATATATATATATATATTTGTGATCAGGATGCTATTGTTAACTTTGTGAACTTTTATATACCTAACGCATACGCACATCGACAGCCTTTTCGAATCCTAGTTTTCCCAGTGATCCAGTTAACATCCATTGCTGTCGAGCATAATCAGCCCACCCAGTGAGACCACCCGTTATTCGGTCTCATAAATAGACCGATTGATTTCACGTCTGTGCGCAAAGCTGGCTCCAGCAAATACCAGGGAATTGATGGACAACCGTTTTGTCTTATTAGGTTTCAGCTGCATTACGTCAGAGCAAGGAAATCGAACTCGTTGTTTATGACCATTCGTTTGAATGATGATCTAGACGCTCGTGCGCCAAATCACGTGTTCCCAGTCACTGTGGTTAAAGGGGTATGCAATTTGCCGTTACACTTCAGTTTGGTCCGCAGCCTTAAAAATACCGATAGTTTATAGTGGGCCCTTGAAAAGGCAATAATTCACCATAGCACCCGAAATGGTTTTGAAAGTACTTGGTTCCTTGGACCATCAATTGTGTGATCGACGGTTGCTCTGACCTAACTGGGTCTCCTCACTCTGCACGTTTACTGATAGTAGCGGATTAAATTTAGACCGTTGGAACAGGAATTGGGTCGGTCAGAGGGGGTAACTCACACCAACAAAATAAAACGGAACCCCGTGACTTGTGGGATCTGCTTTCGATGAACCGGTCAGATAATTACTCACCTGATGAAATCACGTGCACCTCTCGATTTTCGGACGCTCATGCTTTTTGGCCTACATCTTTACTATCCAAATATCCCTCTTTTTGTAGGTCGGGATAAACCAAATCCAGTTCATTTACCGTGAATTCCAAAGAGAGAGGTGGGACCTCCATTTTTGAACAGTCGCTAAACGGCTAAAAACGAGTGATTTCAGTTCTATGTAGTCTGCACGAATCAGCTAATAACGTTTGTTGGTAGTATGAGTTGCTTGTCCTACTTATTCTGCAGCTTTGTTCCCAACAATTCATATGACTGTGCTCATTTGACTCATCATCATCACCTCTAATTTTAATGCCGAATCAGTCCTTCGTCTTGATTTAATGCAGTTTGTTGCACCGATATTCACCCAATCGGTATATTGACTTCACTTAGTTATAATCCATTTCCTTTTATTTACGACTGACTGATTGATGACTGTGATGACTGTCTTGCGGTTTCAGAGAACAAACAGGCAACGAAGGACATAACCATTGGTTCGGTGGTTTCATTGCTTCTATTGCTGTTGCTATCCCTCCTTGCAATTATTGGCATCCGAAGGTTTGTGCTACATAGGAACACGTAAGTTCCCACCCAAATAAAGCTTTTTCTCTTCTATCACTGGCATTTATTTATGCATTTTGTGGCGTTAGGAAACGTAAATGTATGTCCAGTAACTGCAATGAAATTAAAGCATCCTGACCAGTTGCACTGAGAAATCGGTGTCACTAGATGGATTCAACCAAACGCTAGGTTGATATATCTAGAGCATCCGGTGTGCAATTCGGATTGTTTTGCATCAGGAGTAATTGCGATAGTCAGGTAGCTGGCTGTTACTGACCAACTGCTGAAGTGCAGTTGTATTGTGTGTAAGTGGGTGACGGTAGACTTTCATTCCGCCATCCAACACTTCTGTTCCGTACAACACACGTTTTACATATATTTCACACGTATGTATAATTTGTTTTACTCCCCCCCTTAAATTTGTCCAGTAATCGCCGTGTTAAAAAGATTGTACGCGCCGACTCCGATCTCTGTTCATTCACAGAGCTCTAGGTGAA
>QNGE01002308.1:0-118945 GCA_008508345.1 Paragonimus westermani | reverse complement strand
TCAAGTGAGAAACTAGGGTATGTAGTTATAATCACAGTGACATTTCCACTGAAACTGGATGTTTGATGTTGTATTTTTACAAATGATATGTGCGCACTACAGCAACCATTGCAACCTACGACTTAATTTGGACATAGCTGTCATGTTGTTTGGTGCTGAGTAATATGTGTATTAAAATGACTCATTATAATCTCTTAGTAAAGGTGTGCAAACCGTTTGGGTTTAGTTTAGCATAAGACGAAACAAGTCCGTTCATGGAAGCATGGAACATTGTCGGGTTTAACGCCTACATGTTAGTTGTTAAAACTTCGCGTGACCCATGTACCACAAGTGTGCATCTTATTCACTGAAAGTTGTCTTAACAGAAGTATTAACAAACCTCGAAACGGAAGGACACAATTTTGTAATGTCTCAAGTGTCAACAGCAGTTAGCACTCACGTAACTTAAACTCCTCGGTAATGAACAGGTGAAGACGAACAAATGAGGTTGTGGTGTGCTGCACACCTAAAGCAAGTGGAACCAGGTAGCAGCGGCGCTCCTTTGACACGTAGAACAGGTCGCATACGTTTGCGGCTGTGGTTACAATCACTAAAGAGGCCGCCCAACATTCACTAGTCATTTAGGCTGTAATCTATTTAAATGGAAGTCATACTTACGTGAGATCCATAGAAAAAATATTGCCTGCTGGCTGTAGTTACTCGTCACTGTCAAAGATAGCTTTCACAACATTAACGATTGCAGTTACCTGTACACAAACCTGTGATGAATTATTCGCGAAAAAATAGCAGACAACGGCGTGTGCGAATTTTTACCCCGGAAAATTCCGTGATATCACAACGGTAATTTAGTCCTTACAACTTGAAAATTAGAAGGTAAACTTGCCCATTCTAGTAGAGAAAAATTTTCTCAAATATATTGCCCTGTCACCCAACATCTTGGTATGCATATCAGCTTTCTTGTCTCTCTCACTCAATAACCATACCATAAAACGAAGTTTCTGTCACTAAGTTACTCATAATCAAACAAACATTCCCCTCAAGTTTGCCAAGTTCTTGAAGCTAGTTCGATTTCACAGGCACAAGTGATGGTGAGTTTAGAGTAATAGAACAATGATGTAAGACGAAATAACTCTAACATTAGTGATAGCAGAGCACTAGTTGACATCACCGTTTTTGAAACCATTGGTTTCCTTGGAAATTTTGAACAGAGCAGTCGGAACACACAAGTTAGTAGATGCGAGCATTTCCAACTGACGCAGTATTGAATTCACAATTATATGCATGGGTTTTGTTGTAGCAAACGACTAGAGGGGTGGATTATCAATAAGCGGGTTAGGATCTCATTAAATCTATGGAAGAGTCAAGTTCACGAACAGTTGTTTCTGACCACAAAGAGCTGGTTTGAGTCGACTGCTTGCACGTGCTTCAGAAAACAGTAAGAATCTCAGGTTAGAATGATGTGTCCTGATTCCGAATACACAAGACGAATCGATAGCGTGACCGGTGGTCAGGATGTGTCTGAGGAAATTGGCTATGTACGCGTTCCAGCAAATTTGCCGTTTCCCGTTAACACGGACATCTGCACTCATTTAGGTAAATATTCCATCCATCTGCAACTTGAAATTATCTCGGTTCTGCCACTATCACTTTCTACACAGTTACGTACAAACTGTGAAGTGTCACAGCTAAGCTGATCTCGATTGATTGAAGGTACTAGCAACTTCTGGATGCGATCGATTACACAGAGTTCAGCTGCAATGAACGCTCACTTAGTTGAATTTCTCAATCGCTATGTTGATTGATGCACGATATAATCACACCTAGGACGCAACTCTATGTAGGCCCTCTTTTTCTCTACAGTGGTCGCCTCTTCGGGTGATGCTTTTTGTCCACTGTGCCTACCTGTGAACCTTCTGGGATAATCATTTGACTGTAGGACGGAAATAATCAGATCTTATTCTTCCGCAAGACTGTCGTGCGTACAGATTCGCCGTGCTCTTGTGAACAAAGTATTCACTAATGTTCGTTTGTAGTGGACCAGTGTGAAGCTGCTGAAGCTTAGGTATTGACCTGACCACGTAAGTTGGCTATAAACAAGTCCTTTAATCGAGCCATTTTCCCGAGAACTCATTAGGATATCTAGAAATGGCAGGCAGTCCTTGACTTCGAATTCACAAGTAACCTTTAGAATAGGATAAAACTATTCAAACCTTGCACCAGGTTATCTACCACCTGTTTTGATCGACTGGAAATTAATGTCATCGACGTGACGCTTGTAATATGACAAGTTTTCTACCTCGATAGCTAGCTTTTGCTCAATTTTTGGCATGAAAAATTCTGCTTAGATGGGACCTAATTGACTTCCCATGACAACCCCGTATATTTGATGGTACAACTGCTGGAGAAGACGAATACTGACATTATGAGTACTGAGTAGCAAAGTTCCTTTTAACAAGTAGGTAGGAAGCAAACGAGCTCACAAATGTGGTAACTCGTTCTAAACAGCGAAACATTTTTGAATAGTGACTGGACGTTTACAGAGCACATCTGCTCCTTAACAAGAGTGATTCCGTTCAGGTCGTTGATAAATTCAGAGAAATCTTTAATGCAGTATGTCTGAAATTTTGTTTTATTGGGATTAGAATAGTGACTAGCCAGCGTGCCAGTTTATGGTCAGGGGAGTTTGTCATTGTCAACATCAGCGCAGGCGGCATCCCATAATTGTGGGTCTTCGGCAGGCCAAAATTTGGGCTGTTGACGATCCGTAAGGCTTAAGAGATGTATGCGTTACTTCGTCAGTAATCCGCAACTGCAAGAGCAGCTGAAGATGTTGTTCTTCGCGTTCCCCTATTCCGGTAACATTGCCCACTCCCTCTACTCGCCGAAACTGTTTGGTCATCTAATATCAATGACGTCCTCTGTAATTATTCATCTTTGTCTATAATGACGGTTCCAGAACTACTGTCAAGCCTACATATAACTACGTTTTTTGACATAAGGTCTCTCAACGATTGTAGGTTTCGCCTCGTGCTAACACAGACTATTAATTGAAGTTTTAGTAAACCCACAAACACAACTGTTCGTGAACTTGACTCTTCCATAGATTTAATGGCATCCTAACCCGCTTATTGATTATCCACTCCTCTAATCTTTTGCTACAACAGAACCCACACATGTTACTGTAAATCTGGTAATGACGAGTTAATACGAAATGGTTAGATCTACTATGTTCCGTGTTCTAACTGCTGTGCTCAAAGTGTTCAAGGGAACCAAATGTTTCAAATTTTAAAGGCGATGATTTCTTGCTGAGACCCAAGGATTGCTGTGTCGTGTGATCATTTTGAGGTTAAAGACTGCCCGTGAACTTGCGAAAATATTTCTTCTCAGTGAGTGCACACAGCAAGGTCGATATCTTTTTCAACGACCAACGTATTGCGACTGTCCACACTGAAACTGCTCAGATGCAACTGGCTGATTTGAGTCAGACGCATTGCCGCCTTTTATCCATCGTCTAGGGTTTCACACTGTCGTATCATTTTTACACTATTCGGTAAGAAAACTATCGATCGTAGGAAGAGGGCTTATGTCAGTTGGCTGCGGAAGTCACGTATGAAGCACGGTAAAGAACCAATTTCACCAGATCCCAGTAAGTATGTGTTGAAGTGTTCGTCAGTAAAGTTGAGCTCGTTGCAACTAGAAGCGTTAGCTTTAAATCTTGATTACATAAAGTTGACCTTATTTGTGTTGCAGTCCAATTTTAGAATGTCATTGATCAGTTGTTTGACCTTTGACAACCTAGGTCGGCTAAAGACCAAGTTCACCGATTAATCTTCCCACCCACCCATTAACTGTTCGATACAAAAAAGCCGTTTCATTTTATTATAAATTTAGAACTGATGGGTAAATACGAAAAGCTTGCATCTACTAGTTCTCGTGCTATAATTCCTCAGTTCAAATCATCTATTTTGTAAGGTTTTCTTCATCATAATGCTACAAAATTTCTACAGCCTTGGGCTAATTTCCCCTCACTGTGCTTACAAATGTGAACAAATGACCAACACTGACGCCAGAATTTCCACTTGTCTGTTATACAGGCGGTGGACTGCAATCCAGTGAGCCATCAACGTACAAACAGATTATTGGGTATTGAAGTCACCGCTACAGTATGAAGCTCAGTAGTATTTTCAGCTCTATCTTGCCAAAGTACATCTGTCCAGACCGGTTTAACTTCTATTCTCTAGACTTACTATCTCTCTACCCATCACCACTCAGGCTAAACTAATGTTGGCAAAATGTGCAAATGCGGGAGACGGCAAAACCGTGTTCAGTGACTTTTATAAGTGGTTGGTTCTAGTAGTCATTTGAGAGGTTACAGACAGTTGTTAACGCTTGGCTGAATCTCATCGATATCGTGCAGGCCGGGAAGTTTGACATAGAAAATAGAACACAGTCTCGTAATGGAATTCCAGTATCATGTGTACCGGAATGTCGTAATGTTCATAGAACTTAATTAAAAGTTATAGATTGAAGGAAACTGAGAATGTTTATGTGTTTTTAAGTCTGTGCTGAACGGTTCAATCGGAAGTTTGTTTCATTTCAGCTAGTCAGCAATAAAATAAAGTGAAACAGAAAGTCTGGAGAAAATGAGCGAATTACTAACCCAGATGGCAATCGTAATGCAACTTACAATAGACACCAACTGGCTAGCTTTGACAGAGTGAAGTCGAGCGTATTCTTATTCGCCAGCAACAATTCAGATGATAAAGTTGCCTTGATGTCCTAAAAATGTACGTTAGGTCTGCACTTGAGTACAGCCTGAATTCAGACAAAGTTGTAGCAGACCATGGTATACTGTTTAATACTAGACAAATCCAGACACCGGAAAAGTGTTTTGTACAATCCAAATGGCTCATCTGATTCTGTAGCTCAGGATAGTCGATTATGTAGTGGGCATTCTTCCTAGAAACACACACTGTTCCTGATACACGTGAGTACCAGGCACGTAACTTCACTTCGCTTGATTGGTAAGTGTCAGGGCTAATGTTCTGATAGTTATCCTCAAGATGTTAATGTGGTTGCTGTTGATGTGACCTTTTGGTTCAAAGCAGCGGTTCGTCAATTCGCTGAAAGTCACTGGGACCAGTCACCTCGGAAAACGTACGTCACAATCAATATAGTATCGCCAAAACTGCTCCTACATTTTACAGATCAGTCATACCCGCCTGATCGACCTCAGCTAACGAAGCCCGTAAAGAATGACAACTGATAAACATGAACTTACTCGGCTCAGATTTTAACCAATACGTATTCCACACGTATTTCGCACTTGATCGCATCATTAACTTCAGGTAAGCTGGTTGCCTAGTCTACTTCCATAGGGAGAAATAGACTGTAGTCTGGTTCTTAATTAAGCTTACCAGTAGTGCGTACACGTCATGATGTATATTTGAACTGTGGTTATTATTTCGGGAGGCTGCAGTGTTGACTACTAAACCATCGATCTGTCACTTGGCTTGGCTGAATTACACTCATTCACATTCGCGTGTGTTCAGGCTGCCTAATCGTTTCCACAGGAGACACACGTACT
The DNA here is from genome assembly GCA_008508345.1 of Paragonimus westermani. Classification (NCBI taxonomy): domain Eukaryota; kingdom Metazoa; phylum Platyhelminthes; class Trematoda; order Plagiorchiida; family Troglotrematidae; genus Paragonimus; species Paragonimus westermani. The sequence continues at coordinate 113,358 of QNGE01002308.1, read as the reverse complement.
GTTAACTCTAAAAGTTGGCCTCACGAACGGAACTTATCTTCAAGTGGGAAACACAAAAATCATTGAACGTACTGAGTGGTATTTTGGTTTGTTGATATAAATTCATAATCAAGCAAAATGCACCACAGTTTTGGCATTCCCACGGAACTATACTCTAGTTTCTATCTGGTTGGCAATTGTTGATAATACGTACGTTTAATGCTCTCAGTGTATGAAAACCGGCCGAGCTCAACGAATAATCTAGTTTGAAGCGTTTCACATATCCACTTGCAATAATGTGAGCGCAAGAAAGTCAATTAATTTGGCACACTACGTTTCGAATAACGTTAGATATCAATGGTTTGTTCGCCTAAAACTGTATGAATATAATGTGATGCAAATTTGGGACTGGATAAATCATATGGTTTTACTGCGTTAAAATTAACGTTGTGATTGCAGTGTAGAATGTTCTGTTGTTAACGTATCTTACTTCCATACTGCATTGAAGTCTACTCACAATGTGGACGGCAGCACCTTCGCGAAAAGCAGCGTTTCATGAAATGATAATCTGTTCAACCAGATGCCTAGGAATACAGTCAAAGACAAGCAGTGCATTCAAAGATCCTCCTCAGTTGTGTAGCCACAAAGACGTTGTTCCCTCAACCCAAATGGTCATTACATTTTTTGTGTTCGATCGCTTCAAATCTACGCAAGATAGATATGTAACTCCCGTGAAAATACTCATTGAAGTCACGAGAAAGAAAGAGTAGAGAACAAGACTTGTTTTCTGTGTTTGATCATCAGACTAATTATAACGCGATAAATATGAAAACCGGCCATTCCAATGATGAGGCAACCGTGTTAACCACTGCGCCATTGACCTCACATTAGGCACGACCGAATCATCAAATCTGAACGCTCAACCACTCTCGCAATGATCAGGTTACCCGGTCGTATCGAGAGCAGACATTTACTGCCTGTTAACTCCAATCGATAACCCCGCGATTAGGACTTCCAAGACAGGTCGAAATCTCCGATCGCATTAAACCTGCAAGGTGATATTTTAGATTGCTGAGAGCGAAACTCGAGTCTAATGCTTCTTTTCGAAAGAGGCTGATTGCAAATTCTACCTGAACGCGAAGGCTGCGATCAAATGTGAGTGATGGTCAACTTGAAAATGAAACCAAATCCCCGACTACTCATTAGTAATCTAAAATATGAAAACAGCAACTAGGATGAATCATCAAAACGGTCAATGTGGGTTATAGACGGCGTGTTTGTTATCAGTTAGACAGTCACTGTCCCAAATCGTGAGCTTGATTGACTTCAGGCCAAGAGAGTTTAAGTGTCTTCTGTGCACAGAGGTCAGGGTTGAGCAATCGGATGCTAATGGCTTCGGCATCCGTTAATATAAGAAAAATCTTACCCTTTTGACAGATTCCTTGGCACTCGGTAGACAATCTGACGGAGCTACATTTAGATGCACTGCACTGTTTACAAGTAAGGCGCGTGTGATACTTTTCAGGCAGGATAAAAGAACAAGAGTTGTCTCAATGAAAAAGATTGGTTGCGTTACCAAAATGAACAACATGCTAACTGATAGCCCGGAATTCATAAAGATAAGTACGGAGAAGACAAAACTCTAGTTATAGTAAAGACGACACCTGGAACGTTGCGTGCAATGAAACAGAAGAGTATACTTGATCCGGCCTTTTTCGAGCCTAGCCGTCCCATTAAAACAATAATCCTTAGATTATACGGTCCACCCAAATTATACAAAGAGATCCATCTTAGATACATGCAACTAGCCTGATCATGCTCTGGCCAAACAGCTTGCCGGTCTGCTTGAACCCATCAGGTTGAAACTAGCAAAACACAGTCTCATTTCATTGACGCAATTCAAGACCTGGAACTAAACAATCAAAGAATATTCACATTCGATGTTGCCTCATTATATACGAACGTGCTCTCATAAAAAGCAGTCGACTACTTGTGCGATTGTATCGAACCTAACAACCAACCAACTGAAATCCCAAAATAATTAAGAGCAGCTAGTGCTCTGTGCTAGTAGTGCTCAGTTACCACTTAACAATGCAGTCTACCGACAGAGAGCTAGGGTAACAGTGGGCTCGCCTCTAGGTCCCTTGTTAGCTGACAATTCCACAAGCAAAATGGAGATCAACCAAATAAGTGCGGTCACTGAACAGCTCACATTTTATAAACGCTATGTTGATGATAATTTTTGCGTCGTCAGTAGGAATTCCAACGCAAACAGAATTATGACAGATTTTAACTCAACCCATAGCGGTATTAAAGTCACCAGGAAGTCAGACAACAATGGTCAAGTGGATTTTTTGGAAGTTTGAGTGATGAAAAGATACGATGGTTCAATCCGACGAAATGGGTACAGAAAACAAACTTGGAGTGACCAGCACATTCAACTTGACAGTTTTGTTCTGACAGTTGGGGCGTTAAAGATCTGCGCCCCTAACACTTTACTAGTCCAGCTAGGCCTTCTACAAGAAGTGCTCGTGTAGAATCGCTACCCATTGCGTTTCAATCAAAAGACGATGCAAGCGGAGGAGTTGTAACTTAAGCCACCCCCTGTGAATAAAAAACGTGCGTTTATTTATCTTCCTTTCAAGGGAGATCCCATGGCCAAAATTATCTCTAGAAATCTCAGGAAGTCAGTCAAAACAACCTACCTTGCCGCCCAATTGTGCGTGAGTTTCCGCCATCACGTCTTTGAGTTTTGACATAAAAACGGGTTTTGAACGGAAACTGATATTCATATTTATTGTGTTGTAATTAGCCTGACGATCAAAACACAGAAAACAAATATTGTTCGCTACTGTCCTTCTTCTAGGTAGGTGCATATGTACATAGGCTTTTAGAATTTGTTCACTGGAGTGAATGGACATTACGCGAATAGACTAACGGTTTGTCATCGTTTATTTTCTTAATTTCTCAGTTGCCAAACGATAGACGGAATAAACCAAGATTCACGGTTTGCACTGTAGTCGTGATATCATGTTTAACGGTGGGAACTGCGTGGTCACCACAGCACCAGTTTATAGCGCGTTCAGACACGGCGATATCACTGTCACCGGCCAGCATATGTTCATATAACTGTCGACCACTCTCCACTACGTTCTTCTTTCTTCATGATATTTCGGTTATTTTGCAACCGTTGCCTTTTTCCGTACACTTGTAAGTACTTAGAAAAATTTTCACACTCAACGGATGCCGCGAACGCATTAGGCATTGGTGAATTTTGAAGTTGACCATGCGCGGGTATATATATATATGTATACGTACGTATAGGTATATTGCTGGAAATTGCCCAAGATAGTGCTGGGCGGAAGTCGATGTGTGGTCGATGGGAAACGCTGGGTTTCTCCTTATCATGATTCACTATGTGCTCCGTTTATTGATGGCAGGAATATGTTAACTAATTATCCAACACAAATTCTTACTACGCTGTGACAAGAAAGTTTGCAAACTGTAATTCCTTCAGGCAACAGCATGCAATGAGTACTCTACATGCCAAATTTCAAGCCGAAAATGCCTCTCAGTAAGGATATGTGTGGATCCTGGAGATGGTGATCATTTTACGAAGAATCTCACTAAAGAGTCAGACTTCTGTAGTTGGTCATAGGTATCTTTTAATGCATAAACTTTTTCTCACGATTCAGGTTGTAAAAGAATTTTCACACACATTTTGGATGAAAAGTAAACAACATGACTTGTAGTTTTTTGTTTGCATTCCACACTGTCTTTGTTGAGACATGTCGCAATTTTTAGAAAATGCACAGGTTGAACAACACATTGCTCAAAGTGGCTATAACCGATTGTTATTACTACGCTCACGTCGGTTTACATAGTTCACATGACGGTTCTTGAGTTTCAGAAGATCATTCAATCATCATTTGCACCCATCCGTAAAATTCTTTGATCCGCTCGATTTCCAGTAGGCCAGAAATTCTGAGTTTGGAATAGATGTTCTTGTAGCTACAACTAATAACGGTATAAGAAAAACAACTCGTCTCCCGGATTGTCACGTGACAGTTTTGGGTTGTTCAGTGGGGCTAACCGCCATCGTCTTATGTTGGGTGAATGGCCACATCAACAATTAAAGTCTCGCCTACAAGGTGCTCCCCAATCAGTTTACTCTCGGTCGGTCACTACATCGAGTTCGATGAATTGGTGCTGAGTCAGACAATCCAATGGAAATGATACGTATAGCTGTGTGGTATGCGTTAACTAAATGGATGACCGATGTTCCCCATCATTCGGATGAACAAAGCTTAACAAAAGGCCCACATTGCTTTGATTAAACTGATTATCTGATTGTTCAGCCAGTGCAGTCTGCATGAAAGCGTGGCGCTACAGAAAACCATATTCTTTTTGTGTGAAAAAAATGCAAACATGACCAATGAAGCTCATTCGATATAAAGTAAGCGGGCAAATAAACGTGTACTTTTCAAGTTCCTTATTTAAAAAAGACAGGTCCAGACGCAACAAATGGTGTATTCTGATTAACCTTGTCGTTTCGTTCCACATTTGGTTCATCCCACTCAGCTCCAAAGAGACAAGGATGTCTCGACTTTTGAATCATACGTTTGATAAATGACGATCAGCTGATCAAGCGTTTGGTACGCGTGTTCACGCAATGGACTACCCGACGTAGTTGAGTCTGTACTGACGTTCCATTATTTCTAATACGAAGTGGGTTTACTGAAGACTGGTAAGTAGCAACGTGCTCATCGTTCAACAGGAACATAAACGATTACAGTCTAGCCAGAGAATAACTAAATACCAGTCATTGGTCTCCCCCGGTGAAATAATGTCTGACAAACTGATGTATTTTAAGAGTCGTTTTAGATGCCGATACTTCTGGTCACTTCTCATTTAATTCGACTGTACATATAAACAGTTGACTGCCGATTTATATCGCACGGTTTCACTATGGATGCAGACCAGGTTAATTGAGACTGATTAATAACTAAATCGTAGCAAACACTCCAAAAGTGAGAGTTTTTCCAATGAATTGTGGCGGAATAAAACGAGCTTGTATAAGAAACAATTATACATGGTTTACTGTTCGTCATGATGGAACTCGGAGAGTGTTCACGAAAATGATATAGAAATGGGTGATTGTCGAAAGCTGAAGAGATTCGAATCTCTGGTTAACGAATTTATAATTCTGCGCGTTGGAGACCATAGCGCCAATTTTTAAACTACAGAACGCGATCACAATAACTAGCACACATAATCCGACCGACTGGCTCAGAGTAATTCGTGATGACGACCAGGAGGTTACATTCTCACTTGCAGTATAACATGATTATGTTAACACGAAAATGAGGGATTGATCAATGGATGTAAAGAGAGTGAATACACTTTTCTGTCCATTTGCAGCGATGGTATGAAGGAACCTGTAATCCGATGTTGCTTGGCAGTCAGCATTCACATGGTTACATGAAGGTGATGGTAAGCACGAAATTATAATGCCACACAATGTAGGAGTGGTTGAATCCGAACATTTCTGCTTGGTCACATTAGTGTTTGGCAAGCAAACTACTTGATCACCAACTAGAAGATGAAAGAAGGTCAATTCCACAGAACATTCGGGACTTCAGAATGATTTAGTTGTGGAGCAGAAACCTGAGACTAATATTTATCAAATCATATGGTTCAGATAGTGTGTGGCTCTTTAAGTTCCATAAAAATGTATATATAGTAATCTCTTTTGTTTTATATCTTCTTATCTTGAACCAGGTTTAAGGACAGTCTACCGTGTGCAAATCCACTGTCCAAACCAAGTGAACATAGCTAGTTATAACGGAGTACGATTGTTACTATCCGAGTTGATTCCTGATATTTTCCAGTAAAGCAAGAATTAAACGCTGAATAGCTGAACCAACATACAAACAACCACTTCAAAGGTGAGTAGCAGACAAGAAAATTCACAATCCACATTAGTCTTCAGAAGTTTACTTGAGGGGCCTACCACAAAGAGGCCTTCTAAACGGAGAGGCACGATGAACGAGGTTTGCACGCCGTTATAAATAAAGCCATGTTTGCTAACACGATTTTGTCCACGTAATTCAAGTCAATTAGTTCGGCGATGAAAAAAATAGCTCACGATTGAGGTGCTGCCAGCATCAGTGGCTACAAGTACACAAAACAAATACACATTATTAGGTGCATTCTGTTTTGTTTTGATTGCAAAAGAGGCTGCAAATTATTCTCAGTTATTGAATTTCATCCAGAAATTATTACCACTCCAAGCCCATTCAGTGTTTTGGGACGTTAAATATGACCCTTCGCTTGAGATTGCTCCGAAAAAAGACTCCAGGTGAAATAGTGCATGGCCAAGTTGTGAGCCATTCCACCAGATCAATACGACTGAACCATCATTGCCCGAATGCATGTTTTAGCTCGGCATTCTTGTGCGCATATCGCGCGGCGTGATACCCCCAGGGTCCCATTGAAAACAATCGCATCCGAGTACTCTCAGCGGTTTCGGCCAATGCAAATTATTTCAACGCAACGTTTGTGGGTAAAATTGTATTTGGTTAAAAACGGACACATAAATAATGTCTGTACCAACAAAGATTTTACGGAGGACATAGTTCGATAACCCGTGTCAAAATATTATCACCGTAACTATAAAGTCTCGTCTATACTGACGTCTGACCAAGTCAAATCATTGATAAAGAGTTAAATGTAAAATGCTCGGTTTTTTCACTGACTGTTTACCCGTTCGTAGCTACTACAAAACATTTATCCTTTTCTGATAAATACCACCAGTAATCCAGCCTTTTGATATGGTCGATACTTTTATCCTTTAATCTTTCTATGTACAGCGGGATTCGAATAAGCCAACGAACGCTGTTTTGGGTGCTGTTTTCAAAACTCTTGAAACACTAACTGCCATCTGTTGATATGCCTGATTAGTCGCTTCTCTACAGGTCATGAGCGCTGCCTGTTGTAATGGTTTTTGTAAAGAGATATCGAACAAATATATAGGCAACCGCTCGCGAACCCACGTGTTTTGCTTCAAACAATGGGTGTTTGTCTGCACGATTTAACCACAGGGTGCACGAAGGAATGCTTCCTCTACTCACCCTTCGGCAGTTAATGCTCTCGTAGCCGCAATATCGCGGTGTGAGTTGATTCCAGCACAATCTTTCATCCACAACAGGGTAGTGACTGATGCTTCCAGAAAACACAACTCACTGAAGTGTGATCCACTATAAACCGACATAATCACATTTAAGCACACGTGTTGACATCCGTTTTGCGTTGGCTTACCACACTGACCAAAACCAAGGAACGTCTGCATAGAGACGGCAACGCAAACGAGTTGCATAGCATCGCCTGACGTTTCACCCACACGCAACGTATCCAGTGTGGCTGAAAGGTAATAAGACCGAGAGGCGTTCGAGTGTAGGCCTTTGCAGTCCATCCGGTCAATGCTGATCAGCCAGGTTGGAAGCTAGTGCAGAAGTACAGCCGTTTTATATCATGCAAGAAGGTAGACGCCGCATCGTTAGGATATGTTACTGGAAAAATTGGAAAATATAGAACAAGAAATAGACAGCAATATAAAGGTTTAGTCAGAATTCCTAGTAGTGCAATCTGTGTAGGACTAGGTTGTATGCTTTGCTCTGAGAAATCCACGGGATATTTTCAAAATACAGTACACCAGTGAAGCTCAACAAGACAAAGGGTAGCAGACCACCGTAGGTTAAGTATGCGGTAAAGATAGCAATTTGATCCTCAACTAAGCAGAAATGTCGGCTGAAATGAATGCACGCAAGGGATATACAGGCAATCTTCCTAGTCTTATCGTGTCTAGAGCAGTTGCCTCATCTGTGTTGCCGAAGTCCCCGGGATATGTTGACCATCTGCAAGTCCGAACGAGCTGGCGCATTTGCTGACGCGGTCATTACAAAACTAAATGGTCCTCTCAGTGACTTTGTGTAAAAATTCTAGACAGGGAAAATTTCGCTTGCTGAACTTTCTGAAGTCATTCTGCGACGTACTACTGCAGCGGGTTCCGTTCAAGACCACCCCATTCTGCGACATTAGTTCTATAACATAAGGCAAAGAACTTTCATGAACAACATTCTGTTATCGCAGCTTCTGGCTACCAGGATTGTACTCATCTACTTTGTAATTCGTCCAACTGTCTTCTGTTAGAGGCGTCCGGGTCAATAAAGCTGACTGCCCATCAGCACAGTTTCGCGTCACTTCACACAATAACCTCACTTCTTGTACTACGTCGGACCATGGGATACCCAAGATGCGTCTTTTACATTAAAAGAGAAAGTGTTCGAAGTGCCGTAAATTCCGCCGATACAATGTTTCGGTTTGGAAGCCACACAACAGCTTGAAAAGCCTTGTTGAGTGGTATTTAATCAGCACCGTTTTCATCTTCCGGCTTAGGTCTCTCATGCTATTGATTTACTGAAAGATTCCACAGTAGGTGGTTAACAAAGATACCAACATCCGCACAGCCATCCACATTTTCGTCACTGAAGTGGATTTCAGGTACATGTGAATTGCCTCCGTAAAGAAAAGGCTATAAAAGTATGCCTGTGCTCACATACAGCCCAATTTCACATGTAACGACAACAAAAACGGTGTTCGCTCGCTGCAACTGATCACCGCTGTGCCCAAATGGTCGGGTCATCCACTAACGAAAATGTAATGGACGAGGTAGACGGTAGATTTAGGAGGTTGACAAGTGAACTGCCTCCCCGAAGTCCGAGCAGCTACTTTGTATATTGCAGTCGAAAGTAGGTCGCATTGGGTTAAGGTTGATACAATTTTTAATCACACCAGTGATAATGTAAACAGCTGACTCTGCCCCACGAAATATCACCCTTGTCTTTCTAACCACGAGTAAAATTTTGGTGAACCAACAAAATCGTTTGGAAACGAATGTTACTCAATACCGTTCAACAAAGAGCAGCTGGGTATGTTTACGATAAATTTTCCTGAGATGGTCAGTAACAAATATCATAACAATTGTGCAGTGATTGGCCATGAATCGCATCTACTCTTCGGGGACAATAGAATCAAATAACCCCGCATTAAGTGGATCAGGCATGACGTTTACTAGAACCTTTTCGATACAGGTGAACAGGATGCTGCTGTGAAAGCTGTTGATGCACTGCTTGTTACCCCTGTCTTTAAATAAAGGTACGGTGAAAAATTATTTGCAGTTCCGAGGGACCGTTGTTGTTTTCAGACGAAATATCCTAACTTGAACGCTACGCGCTTCAAAGTCGGTATTGGACCGTCCCTATCATTATCGATTATTAGAAGGACGAGTCAAGTCAGAATTAGACCATAACAACTCTGGGTTTATAGGGATAAACGATTACTGTACATGATCGACAAGACGCGTGGCAAATCAAACGAGACGACTACACACGGGAGACAGGGTGTTAGAGCAAATTACGTTACAGAGGGCACTAGAAAGCAAACGTAATAAAACAGTCCAGATACCGAACAGGCGTTCGACCGTTTGGTTGATTAACTTACTGAGGTTGGTTAACGGAGTAAGATGATACAGATCAACCGATATGACGTGAGTCGCCCTGGCTGTTTCGTTAAAAGATGCGTCTCTTAATGGCCTGGTTGTCATTCTCGAAATTTTCCTCTGATAACGTGTACCCGCAGTCTTTCAGTTTTACCGGGCTGTAGAGACCCTTAGACGTCCAGTAATTTGACGGTGAAGGTTAGATTGGTACAACGGGTTACTTATTATCGGCTGGTAAGTGTTAGGTGGCAAATTCAATAAACTACCTACCTATCTGTCTCAGATGATTATGATGTTCTCCGGTTGTTTGCAAAAAGCCGCGGTCTGCGTCAGTTAACGCTGGACAGGTGAGATTTGAATTACCCTGTTGACGGTCGGCAGGACTTCTTGATTACGTAAAGGCGTTAAGTGAGTTGATATGGCATGCAACGGAAAGTTCTCATACTGTTCTTATTGTTTGGTTGCAGAATGAAAAAACCCAAGCAGCTGTTGACGTCATACTTGCAAGCACTGGATAGGTTTAAACGGCTGCCGCAAATGTTTTCCCTGAGATGCTGGAACATACGGTGTTTTTAAGACACATGACGATGCCGTTTTTGTTCTTGAGTTCTGCAGTATCCTAGCAAACACCTTTCATTGCTGTTCTGATGGTCCACATAAGACGGATTTGTGAACACGAGCACAAAACCCAGACCCGACCAGCCTACTTGTTGAGTTATGTGTAGTTCTGTGTATCATTTGCTTGATACAGGCTTAGTGAATGTCGAGTAGTCTTTTTATCACATGATCAATGACTGCTTCGTTGGTGAGTGTAATCGGTTATATCGCTCACATCCAGCTAGAACCTGGTATTTGCGGTAGCCAACTCGTAAATATCGCGCAAGTGGAACGAATGGTCATCTCTCCCATGCCATACAATCCGAGGACTATCGGCCATACTGCTGAGTCGTGTCCAACCCACGCATAACAATTGTCCAGGGCAAACAGACGGTTACTAACCGGTATCAAGCAGATTATTGCTGACGGCTGGTCAAAAAACTGGACATTTGCATAATGGGTAGAAGATTTTGTTGGATCATAAACTCTAATGAATATGACAGACTTGCATCGACGGGGCCACGGACGCACGAACACCAGTAGGAGTTAATGTCGTGGACTTTACTTACTATCATCTAACTGATACGCTGTGCGACTACAAAACAAACGTCGGGCGTCCAAGCATTCTCTGTATAATGACATGTCCGGCAGAAGGTGTACTCGTTACTTACATCACGGAGTCTGCCTTGATCTGCAGGCTGTGCTCAACTGAGGGGTCGGCCTTGGTAGCACAACAGCTCAGTTTCACCGTGATTCACGCTCTGTGGCGGTTCAGCCATGATGTGCCGCATTGATTCAGCAGCACGCACACATTCCGCGTTTCAGCAAGCATGGTCTTGTTTCCACGAATGTCTCAGGTTGACTTTTAGAAACTCAGCTGGAGTTTCTGACTTGAAATGTGGGACAGAGATAAACGGAGATTTTCCAAGGACCTCATCGAAAGCCTCTGGCCCAAGAGCCAGGCTAGCGAGATCACGGGATGTGAGCATTCCAACTGTACAGGAAATCGCATCTGGGATTATTGTTGACCTTTGTGCGATCGGAGTACACTTTTGTCGAATATACCACTTCGAACCACGTTCTGCAGGATCCAGACTACAACAATTCCGCAACCATAAACGTAGTCTTACTGTATACTGATAGGTTCGTGTCTTACTGGTTAAGCACTCCTAAGCCATGAGTAGTGTGACGTACGATCCCATGATCATAACTGCTTTTGTTTGTCCGGTGAAAAGTTTGAACCTAGAAGGACCAAATCTATGGTCACTTTACGTCTCGGGATCACAAAAGTACACACGACCGGCCACCAGTTCAGGATACAAGAAAAGGTCAGGCAGACAAACAGTTAATCAGCACAGGATATACAGTTCTGGCCTGTCTTCGGCGAAAAGGATGTCTCGAGTATGAATCACTATCACAAGCCTAGGCAATTGGAGTGTGTACAGTCGTATAAAGTTTAGTTGGGAATTGAACAGAGCAGAGAAAAACGTTACACCCCAAAACTCCGCCCATTTTGATAAGCACACACATACGCATGAACCACCCTATCCTCATAGGTTGCAATTACCAAAATAGAGTGTATTACTCGTTATGAGGAAAACGGATTAAATCAATGAAAGCTGGATGACATGCGCATCATTACTACATACGTTTCTATGAAAAAGCACGTTTATAAAAAGAGAACCCAAATATAAACACCATTTTTGTATCAGCGGTGCACTCCGATTTTTACGATGCGGCAATTTTCCACTCACATGATAGTATTCCACAGTCCAAATAGTGAGAACAAAGAGGATAAGAACGACCGGAAAAATTGCGAAACAACATGTGCATTCAGCGTTTTCACAACAAAGCCATAAAACAGCGCATCACAACTGATAAGTTGGGGAGGTGAAAATGAAAAAGACAATGACAAACCACAATTGTGATTTGAGGATCTAGTTTCCAGATAGTGTGCCAATATGTTGTGAATCCGTTTTCATTCTGATTGCAAACTTTATTATTTATCGCTTGATAAAAATTGTATCGCGATAAAAGCCGCCGTTGCAGAAATAACGTGTATTTGTTTTGTGTACTTCAGCCATTGATGCTGGCAGCACCCCAATCCTGCGCTAGTGTTTTTCGTTGCCAAACTAACTGAATTGAATTACGTGAGCAAAACCGTGTTAGTAGACATAGCTCTGATATAATCTGCAATATATACCGTAACGCTGTGAACTATGAACGTAACCTAGTCGGAACAAGAAACGCAGGCTGCCAACGATTAATACGCTACCGGTTTGCTGCTGGAACTTTTATCACCAGGCAGCTGCTGTCAACTGTGGATCATTAAATATGAAAACTTGGTAGCCTCATTCTGATTAGGTGATATTTTGCAGTGTTAACCTGCGAACCTGTTCACGTTCCTTCCTAGTCAATCCAATAAAAATTCCAGCGCCCTTTTTATTGTTTTTTTCAGCATTGTGAGATAATTTTCTAACGATTCAGTATATGCGAAAACAACTGAAACTCCAGTGAAAAATAATCAGTAGATCTTGCTGTTCACATTCGGGCGGGGTGAATGACCAAAAATTGTTTCGCCACAGCTCATATATGTACACAAGTATATATAGTTTAACTACACAGATAATACTGGTTACGAATTTCTCTCGGATACTTATAACTCAAGGTTTTTCATGTTCCAAAGCGTTGGTCTTCATTCTTTGGCGTTCAGCTTGAGGTGAACCTAAAGGAAGTGGACTGTCCCAATCATTGTGAGCACAAATGCGGACAGAGGGGTGATGTGTACAGCCGTCAGTTCATCTGAGGATATTAACAAAACAGTTACAAATACCGGCGGAGCGCGAACAGAATTATTGTGGTGAATTCCGCATTCTGACCAGTATGTTGAATGACCAAAAGGATAGAACGTTTTAAAATTACGAGCAATGCGCGCAAAAGCTGCTGTAAACCACTTTTAATGCATTTCGTCTAACAAAATTTAGAGTTTCTGGTTTTCTAATGGTACATGTTTATATATGCTTACGACAAACGCATGCGACAAGCAAGAGTTTTGCTCAGATGTTTGGCCAAAAAGGTGACACTCGCATGTTTTTTAAAAGCATGAGGCACACAAAAACCATGGCTAGCTAGAAGAAAGAACATGACCTAAAATATTGTACAATATTTCTGCAGTTATGCTCAACATATTGAATTTCTAACAAAATTTAGTTGATATAAACTGCAGCCACTTTTTGTTCATCAGTCTAAATAAAGTTTTGTGGAAATGATTACGCACTTTTAAACAAACATAATTAACATAGTTTAATGGCCAACGACCGTTGAAAACTCATGTTTATTTCTTGGGCCTTACAACAGAACCAAAGTTAGCTGGGTAAGTTGGCGAAAATTGAATTCTTCCACATCTAACTTACAAAATTTCATTAGAAACATTTTGGGGAAACCTCTTACTGCTTCACAATCACTTAATTAATGCATCTGGTTCTTGAAGTCCTTATATATGCAATACTGATCTCATAGAGATACCTGTTACCAGTGCTACACCAGACATGATGTTAAACAGACGATACTGCAACAAATACCATGCACCTTGATACGGCACCAAAGAGTGCAGCAGAGTTGAGAACGCTGAGTGTCCTGGCACTTATTCTGCCAATTACGAAGTTCAGTGCCGTTTGAGATCATCCGCAAACAAAGTTATCTTTGGTCCGGTCTAAAAACTAAAACGCTCTTCATTGAGGATTGACATCAATGAGTTCAGAGGATGGGCTTTGATCGTGCTGAAACCACCCGTATCATGCCTAGTCTACTTTAATACAGGCAAACAGGGCATGATGTTCGTGGCGTTTGGTCTGTCTGAGCAAACTTTGCTCGAGTTAACTCGACCTGTATAATGAGACTAGCAAGCTTTCAGCGATAAGTTTTGAACATACTCGGCATTGATTGGTCGGGATTCGTTTCTATATAGAATAGTTCTGCGTGAAACTTTGTGATACGCACGGTCGTTCAGCGTAAAATGGAAATGAGTCAACACACTTCATTTAACTTTTAGGTAACATTTTTATCTCATTAATCTTCCCACCTTTGTGCCGGAAGAAAAGTCGCATAAAACATCAGTTAACTCTGAAAAATCACCAGTAAGTAATCCAGTTGGGACAGTATATCTGAAGGTCAACTCAAAATTCATCGCATATATTTCCAAAATGGCTAGGTTTGATCATGCTCACGAGATTTGCCCAGATTTTCCGCCCTTGACCGTCTCCCAGAGAAACTGAGCTTACGTTTAATGACATCATATACTCGATGGTTTTTCTCCTCGTACCGGATTCTTCTGCTCACCCGCACGTTGACTCCCACCAGGTACGACACTTTGCACGGCATGTCTCACATCAACTACTTAGAAGATTCGACGTAAGCAACCCTATGTTGTTAGTCTCAGATTACCCAACGTATCGATTATATACCAATGTCCAAATCAGAGCGATGAACAGGTGTTAATTGCTGTAACGACCAGTCATCCATCTGATAAACCTGGAAGTATACTCATCAAACGTTCTGAGCGCAACGCTCACGAGGTGAGGAGCTCGATGCATATATTGATATGTTCGTAATCAGTGACCTTGTTTACTTCGGGCCAAATAAAATAGTTGAACACTGTTCATTAGAAATGCCACTTTATCACACAGCTGTAGCAAAAACCAAAGTATTACCACAATTTATTTCTGAAAAGTTTCTAGTGAATGCGAATTGCCACCTGAGCCTGTTGGTATTGCGGTTTCTGTCTCATTACTTAAACTTTAGAACAAACCAATGAAGCTCGCGGCTACTTACTCCGCACTCTTCTAGAGACCATCATTTGTTTTGTGTTTGTTCATATATGATTTTGGAAAATTCATGCTACTTAGACTTGAAACTCTTTGTTCCATTTTGATTAACCTGGGGTCATTCACCCTCAAGAATCTTCTCTTTTCAGAAATCATGATAAATCCTACTGGTATGAATAAAGATAGGGTGGACTATCAATTTCTTCATCCTTGTCGGCAACCATCCCTCCACTCTGCCACGATGCCATACAATTTCATGTTCCTGTTTGCATGCTGCACAAGTGGTCCCAAGACAATCTCGGATCGTTTTAGCCGACGAAAGCCAACTAGCTACTTTTGGACATACATACTACGAAACCAGCATACCTTTGTGATAATTTGGTTAGGTGGTCAAGTTCTCTTGATTTTGTGGCGCAATAATATGCTAAGAATATATCCGAAGTGTTAGCATCTGCAAGAACAATTGCATTCCGTCGTTGTACCTGGCGCATTTCCTGAGACTTAGTGGCTGAGGCTGGTTGCATATATGGCCCTAGCAACACCCGTATTTTGGTTTCTCTGTGGATTTCATACATATCTCTAGGGTGTGCTTTTAATGAGTAACTAGCTGACCCAAATTTTTCAGCTTGAAGTGTGAGCGCGAAATGATCAGTGGTAGATTCCGTGGACAACCATATAACGTAGTTGCCAATAAAGGACGCTGTAACCATACAACGTGATGTGTTGGTTGCAGAGTGTCTTACGCCACTCAAACTCTCATACTTACTAGGTTATAATAGTTGGCCGTAGAGTTGGAGACGCAACGAAGGCTTTGCGCCGGAAAGACGGATCGAAATATCTTGCAGATCTTATTGGAAATTTGGATTTCTGAATGATAAGTGATCTGTTTTAAATCTCCTTATAGACAAACGAACTGATCACTGATGCTGTCAGAGGTCACTTGAATCGGCGTCGAAGCCAAAGTTGAGTTAGGCTTATCTCTGACCATTTGTAAACATTTTTCAATGTTCTACTTAACGGCTGGAAACGAGAACCTGAGCGTTATTACATGAACGACATGGTCTTTCTAACACGAAACTAACTCGTGCGTACATATCTGGAAGATTCAGATAATGAATGTGCGTGTTTTTGCCGTGGCTATTTCTCAAACGTTCAACACCAATTCAGTTGCAACAAAAATTAGTGACGCATAAGTTTGTCTACCTTGAAATACAATGACCTCATTTAGTTATCCAAAAAACTTGCATATTCTAAGTGTTATTTTTAGCAAAGATATCCGCTAGCTGTTGCGAGTTTCTGTAGTTTTTTCACCTACGTATGGGGCTGCAAACCGCCGTTTAGAACGGGAAGCAGCAAAACAGTTAGTTTGAACGTAGAAAAACACATCAGGTCAACAGAAGCTGTACCTTCGTTGATAGTTCTATACTGAAGTAAACCAAAGATGAGTTACTACTTTAAGTCAAGTTTCGAAACACCACTAGCATATGATTATTTCAGAACCAAGCCTATCGATTTATCACACGAGTGCCACTTGAGCACTGCCAAAGTATTCTATCACTTAGCTTAACCGTGACCTCTGTATTTGTTAAACATCCGTAGTATCTGACCCAAACTCGTCGCAACAGATGAAATGATTGCAATGGGGCCACTTGTGCTGTCATAAGATTGTTGCAACTAGCAAAGCTGTAATTACCGAGTCAGTGCAAAATAATGGAAGTAATTACCTAAACCAAAGTGACGGTTGCTTTCATTGCCAATGTAATGGATTAACTGGACTAATGAAAATGCTAAATATATTGCTTTTTGCCTTTGTTGTCTGTGTACAAAAGGATTATTCCTTAAGATAGACCACACACTCAACCGGCTTTTATAGCTCACAGAAGCAACTTGTGCGTCTGTTAATTCGAGGGTTAATTGATGTTGCCATAAACAGAAAAGGTGGAAAATGTTTCTGCTCAAAGCCCACTGCGTGACTGAAATGACGACTAATAAACAGTAACGTAGAATTCATACTCACACCTGAGCACAGCTAAAATAGTTTTGACCCAACAAATTTTAAATCTGAACTGGTTTCTAAAACATGTTGTTTGAGATGGCATGCACTTTGCAATCACCTACACATAACAGTGTATTCAACATCAAAGTGAAGTACGACATGGGGGTGATCACACTTTAATTGATTTGGACTATGTCCTTAAGATTCAAATGAAAGTTTAGACCTCAGAAATGATTCCGAAGTAAATTTTGCCGCAGTGAACCTTGGGTGTGTAGCTGCAATTTGATTATGTCCAGTAACGCTAGTGCTAGGCATGATTCTCTGGTTTGAACTTAGAACTGAATTATCTGGAAGTTTGCTGTGAAAATTTGAACGCACATTGCTCCATTCTACTCACAGTGAGTGCAGCCATCACAGCTGCTGAGCGAATACGTTTGCCAAAATTGACTCTGATGATAGAGTGATAATTGACCTGATGTCCGATTGGTTGGACATCAGGTCAAATCTAAATTGCGACAAAATCAACCAATAGTGGGTCAGGCCAAACACGACAAAAAGCGACCAACCAGAATTCAGACCAGTAGGTCAACCCACTCTGCTGTATAAGAACAAGCATCGATCCAACTTCACCAAACGCCACATTTAAAATTATACGCCGAAACACTCACGCACTGATGATGTCACCTCGCTTGGTGATGAAACGTTTGCAACCTGAATGACGAGCTCGGCGAACATATCAATACCAAAACCATCAACCCGAGCTACAAACAACACCACCACCCGACACATTCAAACATGCTTATCATTACACTGATTTTAGTCCCGAGGAGAAAGCTGAAAACCAAATTTTAGTTTTGGAAATTCAATTACGCCAACCAACATACGTCACAATTAGTCACAACCTGCACCGGGAGCGTACTTTGACAGATGAACATATTCTTTGAAATTTCTTGTATACATGGTAGACGATGAGCTCAAAGTTATGATAAGTGTTCTCTATAACGTCTGTTGTTTGGTCTTCCTGTGAATTCATAGCAAGGACCTGATTTTGGCCAAAATGTGCTCTAATGAACATTACAAACAGTTATGAAGTCCATTCAAAATTAACGATTTCTTTCTTGGTCAAATTGGAAAATTGCTGTCTGTCTTTCGTTCGTGTGTTTGATTTCTGATCCAACACTCCTGTCCAATTTCTTGACAGCTTACCACACTTTGGTCGGCTGTCCGGTTTTATTCGTTGTATCCGGTCGCACTAATCAATACACCCCGTCAGTCTGTCGCTCCTTTGAATGGCCATTGTGGGATGTACCAGGTTTGGCTGACTGATAAACCCTTGCATTCGCCAGAACCAACCATCGGTTCCCCAGACTATCACAATAATGATTGCTTAGGATGGTTTAGTGCGATAAATAAGTTCAGACTGTCTACGAAACCTGAAGTATAGGGAGGTGAATAAACCATACCTGAGGGTTCGTGTCTTTGTCCAGCTTACCACGGAGATTACAAGCATATATTCAGTAAACAAGGTGCTATCTTTTCCATTAAATACAGCAGAACCAGTCAAATGTGACACCTTTGTACGATTGTCAGCACACAGACTCAGCTTTGATTTCATAAATGGGAAGGATTGTCGTCCAAAACCCCATCTGTATGTGGAATTCTTTGGAGAATACCCACCGAAAGCAGAAGAACACCACAGTGAAGAACAAAACTTGTTTTCCATGTTTGTCTATCAGACTAACTTTGACATGATAATTGTGAAAATAGGCGTCATATTGAGTGAGAAGTTCAGTCAATGGAAATTGCCTGAGGCGTCCTTAACAGCAGAGAGGCAATCATTAGTCTAACCTGTGAGTTTTGGCGTAACCTAAGAGTGGGCAAATGGCTGCACGCATTCCTTCTAAGCGGAACGGTCAAGAATGGACTGTTGTGTATCACCAGCTTCGAAAACATTCCAAAATCGAAACCTTGTCATCTGAAGGCAAGTTCTAAAGGCTTGGTAAACGATCAAAAAAGACCAGTGTCTTTTTTACAAACGGAAAGTCTGATGTCTGTTATCTGCTCAGCAGTCACGGAGGTAACTGTTTTGTTTGTACAACTGTTAGATCACAAAACATGACCAAGAAATCTACGGGACAATCGTCTAGTAGTATAATCAGAGAACGATACCTGACAAAAGCGAGTAACTCGTTATACGCAAAAGCCGATCGCAGGGAATTACAGCTTCCAGCATTTTATAGCGGACCTAAAAATCGACTCACTATGCTGGGGCGTTGACTGTTACTAAATATTACGGCTGTTGCTAGCTCAGCCCTTCACTCCGAAGACGTTCCTGCGGACACTTAACTTCTTTGAACCTACAATCAGTAAAGCTCATAAAATGAAACTCGAACAGTCTTACCGTTAACAAGCACACTACCAACGGTTTAATTTTTAAGCGTTTTTCTTATTCAGCTTGATAACTATTTCAATATTTATTGTTTTTTCAGTAGTCTGACAGTCACAGAAATCTGGTCTTGTTCCCCGCTTTAATGTTTCCTTTGTGTACATTTACTACTTCACCTATCACTACGGAGCAGTTAATATTGTTCTAACATCAAGAAAACTCTCAGACAGGGTCGGGGTACATCACCTGAAATGGATATTACACAGCTGAGGACGACGAAACAACAACTCAACTTAGATGAACCGAGTGTCACTTGATAAATGATCACGCCTGGATAGTAGTCTATTTTGTGTCAAGTAACCCACCAAATGGACTCCAAACTAAAGCCTTCTATACTGGAAGGTCTACCAGATTCGAATGATTGACCCAACATCAGATAATCAAAAGTGGCCCTCCACAGTAGCTTCACTGACACTAGCCCCAAATTAACCGAATCGATGGCTGACTAACGAGGTTAAGGTGACGAAGAAGTCTAACCGAACGGGTTTGTCACCACCTAGTTTAAAAACAGTCTATTCTCCGTAAAACAAGGTTGATTTATGCCCCGAATTAACTTTATCGTCCTTCTGTGTAGCTGCACCTGCAAGCAACTTAAAAGATTCATAGAAAACCAACGGGTTACAGAAAGTTAAGGACGTTCGTTTAAATCTGATTTAGAAGATAACTCGATTTCAACTAAAAACCTAACCCAGCCTATCAGACAAACTGCAGACGTATCTCAGTGTACACAAAGCAATAGCGGACCAAATGCAAATGAATGTTTAGGCGCATCCAAACTTTAACGCGACGATTCTGTTAATCAAGCTGCTTGAACACTTGGGCTAGTCTTATGCATGTGCATGTGTCAAACCCGTGTCTGCATTCATCTACAGCTGAAACTGCTACAGATGGTTTCAGATTGGACTCACTTGGACCTTAAAGATTTTTTTCTGCAAGATGACCATCTTTTTTGATACAGTAACGTTAGTAAGCTTTCCCCGAAACAGCTGTTCTTATCGAATAAAAGTATCTTTGTTACTGAGATGTTAAGTGGGTGCAGAATCCTATACACTGTCTTCTCTGTTAAAATGATAGTACAGTGTGAACCATCAGTTTAAGCAGCTTAATAGAATATAGCACTAAAGATGTTGTTTTCCGCTTGTGACTTCTCTTTGTATCTTAACAGTGTTAGTTGTGTTCTTCATGAATTGATGGTGGAAAACTAAATGTTCATTTTAATAATTGTCCACACCACTGGAGAAAAAACTGAAGTAGAACGCTAAGGACTGTCCACTGAGTAACTCAGAAAAAGAAATTTGACTTCTCATCTAACAACCAACAGTTATAAGACGAGTTGAAGTTCGAAACGCCCATTCCTAGGTCAGTTTCACTGATGGTAGAACCCACTACAGCAGTTTGTATGACTTCAATGAATTAAGGAATCATCAAAATCGGCTAAAATATCTAGCAGGTCAGGCTAAAAGTTTAAGTTTGGTAGCTGTTCTGGACCAAGTGTTACAGTATGCACCTCACACCCTACAACCCGGTTGTTACCAGGATAATGGGTTTTTCTAATCAGCCTCACAATTTTATGCATCCGGTGTTTGCTCAAACTCTCTGTTGATGATGTTATGACAGCCTCCACATTTGACAAAGTCTAACACTGAAAAAAATCCGTTTGCACTCATCTGCTGACGGCCCATGCAACGTTCCATAAGCTGTAATGAGACTATCTATATCATATAGATAGTGCAAGGATAATCGATCCGGTTTGGATGGTCTCTGTGAACAAAAAATTGGGTGAAGCTATACATCATTCTTCTTTTTCGAAGCTGTACTGAGAGATATTTCGGTGAGAATGGCCGACCTAAACTGAGCACTAGCAGAGGAAATATTTCTTTGCTGAGGAAAGCAACAGGAAGCTCATTTAAGTGGGCCTCCTTAGGTAGACAGAGGAGAGTAGTAACAGAGTGGCCAACACAATTACTTTACACAGCACGGTTTTCCGCTGATGTTTAGTCACCTGGGCAGACGAGCCAAGCTTCAATCTGCTTCATCGTGTTAGATGACGCGTGTGTTAAGTCCAAGTTGTCAAACAATTGCAATGAAGCTTGCAGACACCTTCCGTAGAGGGTGGTTGTTGTTTGTTGAGCTATCCTTGCTTAAGGGAAGTAAATTGCTGGTACGTGATAAGGTATTCATGCCAGTCTGGCTGAACGTTTAGAAGTAAGACTAATCGCATTCGCTTCCTGTGGTTTCTGGTTCACTGCGGACTTTTCCTCTTAAATGTAGGTTAGCGCATCCATTTTCCACACGTTTGGTCAACTATGTGGGTCATGTGGTTCGACACTAGGCTTGATAAACCATAGCCGAACCTCCTGCCTGAATCTGGATGCACGAACGGAGAACAGCTGTCAGTGCAACCGTTCGTCATCTGGTCAGCAACGGTCGCATATTTGGTGTTCTCCACAGATGTCACCGAGTCGATCAAACTTGGTTGGGTGACGAACTGTGAGTCCTGCAGAGACACAACTCATTCTGTATGGGTAGAAATGTGTCCAATCGCTTCAGGGGTTCTGTCTATTAAAGGAGTCATTCGATTGATACGGACTTAAACACTATCTGCAGTGGCCCTCGACACAAAGGAGTGACGGAGCAACGTAAATTATGATGAGCAGCGAGCAGTTTATCCGACAGTTTTGTCTTCAACTATACAAACCCAACCTTCTGGTTGTACTTCAGTAAGAAAACTTAATTAAGCAGTCTGTTTCATGACCACATTTTATTTAAAACAAATGGGTTTGTTAAACACTTGCAATAAAGAAATTCTCGACATTTTTCGTCCCTGTTGTTGAGATTTATTCCTATGTATCAGAGTACAACAGTATTTCTTCGTATAGCTTTATACGATTATTTCGCTCTTGTTATGTTATACTTTTAATGTAGCATGATATTCCTACGTTTGATTATAAAACCCGTTAATCAATACGTTCACTCGTAATGGTATTTGAATTGTTTCAATTCACATGTCTTAGATGAAAAGCGGTAGTTGACTTGTTGAAACGGTTCGTCTGGTACTGTTGACCTTTGTCCTGCTGGATGAACCAAACACTGTCTTGATTTGTTCGCTTTACCTAGTGACCGGATGGCGATCGTCAGCTTAGTGGACGAATTTGAATCACCTCTTACATATTCTTATGCCTGTAGTAACAAGCGTCCTTGAAAGCACGTCACCACTCAAACCACCTTTAAGGTCAGTTGAAACCGACCTAAGCTGCTCCACTTTCTCCCTAACGTAGAGCTTGCCTACTTTTTTCGTTTGCTCGATCTGTGTGGTCGGTCACAAGTGACTAACAGCGCTATCGGCCCTTAACAGAACAACAACGTAATCGAATTGGAATAAATTTTTCAAAACTACCATTAGTATACGATATACACTTTGTACTGTTTTACAGACGACCAACCCCGGAGAATTCATGTTTAACTCGTGACGATGCGCTCACTTGGTGACTTGCTTATGTGAGTTTTTCTATTAGAGTCTACAGAGCAGTCATTGCTACTGATTCCAAGATGTTGCGGCACCCAAAACACCATTCCATAAAGAGAATTGAGCGATTGTTCGTCAGATTTTCTGTGCAATCAGATAAATGTGGTTTGCGACATCATCAAGCCTACGAAGTGCATGTGGTCACCGAGAAGTTTGGTTAGTGAAACAGCAGATCCGGAGCTGCTCAGGTTTTTCAGCCACATCTAGTGTGATACTGTTCAAGAAATTTTCAACGTTGTGGCAGCATTTTCTTCTGAGGGTGAATCAGCCGTTGGATAGTTATTGTGTATTCTTTCTTGCTTCATTAGAAAGTTTGGATTTTATGGTCTGGAAGCAAAACTCAAGTGTACAGTGACAGTTTTGCAGTCTTGAACCACACCCTCTGAGTACTTTATTATGCATCACGCGGTTTGTCTCACATTCGTCAGTAAGCTAGTTGTTCACTGGCTGTATCACATGCGTGAGAACAGTCATCTCATATCATGCCCATTAAGTGGTACACTAAGAGGTGACAAATGAGTGAAACCGTTTGGTACAAACCGGATTTGTTGGTCATGAAGTTTACAAGCATGGTGACACTTTTTCTAATGTGACTTACAAGCTGCGTGCAAAAATGCGCCTGATAGTTCATAGATTTCTTCCTTCCACACTTGACGGGTTTGAACAATATCTTCAAGTTTTCAAAGATTGGGCTTATGTTTTGTCAAATTACTTGTTCTGTCGGATTAGCGACAACTCGAGGGAAAGAAGATGTGACAAATGTGCCAGTCCTGGCTAACTTGACAGGCGTTTCCAGTCCGTATCTTTTTGGTAAGTTGACTCACAGGTAAGAATTTCGAACTGAACTCGTCAGTCTGCAAAGTTGGAAGTCACTGAGTCACCAACACACTTGCATGGCTTTCCAGTGAGATAGGACGAACAAGATTATCTGATAACATCATTCATAGATCATAGAGCTATTATTTTCATTTCCAAATATCATTTGACCAATCTGAAATAACATGCACTGCAAAACCGTCAAGAGGAAACACAACTTCATAAAAATACCCAGCATCTCATCCTCGTGTTGCAGAACACAAGCCAAATGTTTGAGAAACTCTGTATTCCTGCCATTAATAATTGGTTGCTCATATGTACATGTTTTAACTAGGTTCCTAGTATCGTAGATCAACGATCTCACTTTGAGGCCACCATTTCGTTCATTTCAGAGAGGATGTCAGAAACTAGAACACTCGACGGATCACCTCACAGAAATGTGTGTCTGATTAGCTGAACGCAACAGTGTCTGCAATTAACGACAGGCAAGGGTAGCATACTTAATTAGATAATGGGAAAACGTGTGGGGAAATGTTGCGGATGTTAGATACCCAAAAAACTGTTCAATCAACTGGCAAGTAACATTTATTACTTTTTTCGATTCGAACTCCTCCTTTTCGTGACACTATTGCAACATCATTTTCATTTATCGCGCCGATTTACATACTGATCGCTAATTCGCTAATTTATGACCTAGGACACTTTTCATGCGCTTCATTGAACAGTATTCACAAGGTCGCTTGACGAGCTATAAGTACACAAGAGCTGCACTTGTAGTTTGTCTTCGGACCTAGACAGTAAAAGCTCTCTTTCTGGAGACCAGTGTTTTTCCTTCGTTGTCTGCTTAGGAATCGGCTCTCCGGGGTGACAACAACGCGTACAGTATTATTGCGCAGTAAGGATCGTTCCAGCTCAATTGTGTTCGCTCGGTCTCTCCGTGATATAACATTTTCGTAGGGTTAGTTACAGTTCGATTGCATTCGTTCGGTCGTTCCGTGATAAGACAGAAAACCTCTTAAAATATTTGTGTTCCAAGGACACATAAGCATTAAATTACTTGGTTAAGGCTATCAGACTACAACAAACCGTATATAGTGAAACTCGGTTGTCTCCCACTAGGTAGTAAAGCGTTAATCACAAATTGATTTGTGTATGAAACAGACAATTATTACGCAAAACATTCAGTTAACAGTGCATTCCTAGTTCTAGATACGGACGTGGTGAAGTATACGAAGCTCCACCTCTGCAAGTTTATGTGAGATAGCAAAATAGCGGTTTTATAATTTTTTTTACCCAACGACGGTCTTCATATGTGAGAGGCTACGTAGAATGTTTACTTAGAACGTTTGTCTGTGCTCAGTTTCGATGTCTACATGATCGGGTTCTGTGACAGAATCCGCTGTGATTCTTCATTACAATTCAACTCACAGTTTTCAAGAGTTACTCATTTGAACGGACGTTTGCAACGTCTGTCGGACGTTCGAGATGTAGGCGATCGATCCAAGACTGGAAGTAGCCAACACCACATAACTCAAAAAAAGAAAAGGATATGACAAGTTTGTCGGAACACAATCGATTTCTTCTTGGTTTCCTTCGTGAGTCTATGAGATGTAGTTTATGCATGCCCAAAACTTTCCGTCATTGCTAGGGTGAGCACTTTTCCGGTTCACAACCAGATATTTTTCAGTTTATTCGGTTATTTGAAGCTACGTTTTAAAAAACATAATATCAAAACGCTTCCTTCACGAAGTTTCATGAAAAGCCTAAATCAGTTCAAGCAGCTCGAGTTCCTAAACAATCTTTGATTTGTGGTTCCTGTTTGCCAGCCTAAGTACCCCCTTAACCATACAAAATTTGGTAAATCGAGTAAATGCGAAAGACCATCTCACAACCTGTTTAACTCAGACTTTTCGTCATAAATGCTCGACTGGGACTAACCAGATTCAAATACGCCTTTCCGCCGGGATATGATGTTACTGGTTCTTTTTGTTCTACGTTCTTGTGCATTTCAAAGAAGTGACATCAACTCATATCATACGAAATAATTGGTAAGTTGTCAATTATGGACAAGCAAATGTTTTCTGTTTGTTGCATTTGGATAGTGTGCATTTAAACGGCGATCGTTTACACCCAAGCGTCTTCAGTTTGAACTCGATTAACTTACTCTCTTGAACATGTATCGTGTAGTCTTTTAGGCATTTAACGCCGGAGGGAAGTGAACCATTCAAAAGACTGTGTAGTTGTAACAGCCTGTGTCGACCATCAAACACTTCATTCTTTTGATGCAACACAATCTTGATACAGTGAGCTCTTTCTGTTTGATGTGTTTAATGTCACACAGAACAACGTTACACCGTCTTTAAGCTCTTGCCATCCCAAAGTTGCAACAAATATACTGTATTCAGAAAAATATTTGTAGGCTTATCATAGCCATGGTAGCGGCGATAAATACTCACTCTAATGTTCTTGCTCCCTTTATGTACCACAGTTTCATTCTGCTTGTTCACTTTTGGCTCGTACACATATACATCGGCGTAGAGGCGGAGAAAGATCAAAAGATTACAGGTTTTTGTAGATGTGTTAATCATGTTGCAGGATTCATTTGGAGTTTTTTTTACTGATATAAGGGAAACAGCTTTAAGAATAGAAAGATGGGTGAAAACAAAGGCCTCTGATATGCAGCGTGTGAGCAAACTGATGCTCTTTACTGATACAACCGACAAGCAAGCAAACAGTTAACAAAAATAACCCTGTGCATCTTAGGACAGACACTGGCGCACACGTAATGTGTTATTAGTAATTTTACCTTGTTTGCAGTCAAACTTCTTCTGCTTCTGATCAACCAGATAAACTGTGGCGGCCTTTTAAAAAAGAATAGATTAAAAAACATTTTCGAGAAGGCAGTAAAGCCTACATTCAACTTCCTGAACCGCGACATCATTTTAGAATCTTCCCACATTTTACTCACGCTAATCCACATCTAAGAATCTGTCTGATTCTCGTAGGTATAACATGAAATAATTTGAATGGCAGTACACCGTAATATTTTTCACATGTCGTCCTTGACGTTTGCTTAAGGTCACGAGCAGAAGATGAAAACGTTCCCAGTGCTGACAGCCGTGGAGTAATGGCATGGAAATGCAACTGAACCAAACCTGGTTGATCGGTATTTCTGGACTCGTCCATTCTTGCAAACTGCCGTGAAGTTTATGCATCATTCGGCACACTCACCTCCCACCCACGGCCTGTGTTACCCAGACCAAATACGAGTGATTCTTCGTCCTGACAAATTTCCTAATGTGTGCTTTCTCCACTATTTCTATGTTTCTTTATGCCACTGTAAACAGTTGAAAACTTAGCAGAATTAGTGAGGAACGTTTACACTTTGATGACTGCATTTTTAAATGCAACGGTTGACGGTCAATCTGAAGGATATCTTCATACAGTCGGGGTTGAAGTCTGTAAAAACACAAAAACTAATACCTTGATTTCGTTGAGACCATTTTCCATAGGTGTCGAGTTGTCACTGAAGACTTAGTAAAACCCCATTGCATATCACTATATTTTATGGTTGAGATCTTTTGCTGCACTCGAAACAGCAACAAAGGCAATCCATATTTTTCACGTTCTTCTCAAAATTTGCTGCTTTTAATGATTCTTATCTATTCGGACTTCGAGTAAGTACGTCTGTGAGTTCGTTTGCTTGCTCTCATTGGACATTTATCTCATCATTGGTATGTGTATTTTTGCACATCACAAGTTTGTTTTCGTGTAATCAAACGATTATTTGAAAATCCGTATTATTCAATTTTATAAAATCTTATTTCGGGTAGACTTTTCGCCCCAGCACTATGTACAACTGACTTTACGAGTACAAAATCTGCAGAAAAGATTAGTTTGGCCGTTCTCGATGCACAAGTTCTCCACTCTTTCAAACCTTTTTAAATAAAGCCCACGATAACGCTCAATTAAGAGCAAAAGTTAACTTGGTCCAGATATTTTCTTAATAAGAATAAAATACTTCTCAAATGTCCCTTCAATGTAGACTAGCTTCCTTATTTGTAGCATTTACTGATTATATCACGATTGCCACTTTTCGGGAGATTGAGAATGTGTTGATTAGAAAGCCAAATGTTTCATTTAATTTGGATACCACTACAATGTTTCAGGGACGTAGTCTTAGTTAACTCATGTTGAGTGACTTTTTAGTTGACGGTTTGGATGGTAAGAGTTCAAGGAAGTTCCAAGACCTGAATCCACACCATAACGTAGAAAGGCACAAGATGACGCGGTCGAATTGTGTTACGCCTTAGCGAGCCGGAGAATTTGGCTATGTGCTGACGTTGGCTATTGTCAGTTTATTCTGTAGGTCATCCTAAATTACTGTGTAAACTTCACGTCGTGAATTATCTACCCTTCATGTTTAGGACTGGGACTAGTTATTGACGGTTTACCCTGTTCCGAAGCCATATCAGGTGATAATCTCAATACGCTGCAAAACATCAACGGAAACAATAAACAGCCCTCTTTTGGAGTGGAAAGACAACTTTTGTTTCATCTTAAGAGATTCCGTGTATGTACTCATGAACCAAGCCAGTAGTTCCACGAGGGGAGGGTTTCCAATAAAGCGTTGTAGAACACAATAATATGAAAACTGGGTCCGATTATCCCGAAAAGCCGTATGGTCACTTGACTATTTTTCGAACTGCCTGCTCCCATTCCAGTTTGTACACGTTTCTGTTACTAGTTCCTTAAATCTGTGCCTCACCTCACAGAACTGATCAGCTATCAATTAACGTCCATTTTGAAAATGTGTACAAACGGATTCAATTTGACTTCTTTAGCCCCAGTGTCAGCGGACCTATTGAGTCTTATCTGGTCGACTGCAGATATCGCTACGATTATTCGCGACTGAAGCAAAAATTCACACTGACCTGATAGCTTCTTGAGGTAAGAAACATCTGCGTGCACATTAAGATGCTTCGGTCATTCAGCCAAACGGAGATTTAAGAATACTACTTGTTTTGAAGAGACGATTAAGTGGAAGCTGACCACGCTATTAAAGACAAGCACGGAAAGCTCGTGAGTGAACACAAGATAGTGTACAGTTTAGAGCACTTTGACCTGCACTGTACTGGTAAGGACAGCACCTCGTCTCTGCAGGCTTCTAAAACATGCACTGGGGAAGAAAACCACTGAGATTGTTTCTGAACGTGTGCAATATTTCTCAGCATATCGTAAAAAAGGCCTCCGGATATTTCACAGTTAGTCCACTAACGCTGATACCAACAAATTTTTCACGGTTTTTCCACTGATGAAACTGTTAATTATCTAAGTAAGTTGATTCGTTTGAGATAGTGATTTTGTGTTCAAAAACGCACATTCAACATACAACGTGCGTTTATCGGACAGTTCTGCTGTAATATAAATGGGGTAATATTGGGATTTCCCGGTCGTGTATAATACCTGGTACGATAAATGCTCGGCGGACATGCAGAGTACGTGACCCAACCATTGAAAACTGTGCAACATGATTAGTTGACCAACAGATCACGTAGCCCGAGCGTTTCTGAATACAAACGGGCGAATAGCTGTGTTGTTCACGCCATCATCAGAAATGACTTGGACTAAATGACAGACAACGAGGACCAAAAATATCAAGTTTTGTTAATATCATCACTGCAAACAATATGACAGGAGAGAACGTATATGAGCCTATACCCTGCACTCCAGCGACAACCAAACTCTCCTTCGACGCCACAGATGGCTCCGGTTGACACAAACACAACTCCCGCCCCTGCTATTCTCTTTGATGTTATATCAACAGCATTACAAGCTGACAAAGTAGTGCCCTCTGAATTTGTGAAACTGCCCAAAGCCTCAGGCAGATTGGTTGCGATGAATAAGGTAGGGGTAGGAATGCCCAAGTCTTGACGCAGCACTTGACACTTTGACGGTGCGAAGCGCATTCCATAAAAACTAGTTCAGTCATTCATCTTGTTCAGTATGGTCCGCATATCTTCGCCAGAAAGACTAAGTAAGACAACGTCAACTGTATGCTGCGTGCCGGTCAACTTAGCGCCAAGAAAAAGCTCAATACCAAGCGCACTGGATTCCTCACAGTCGCTCTCTAGAATGCCGTACAGGACAAAATTGAACAGAAAGGGTGAGAGAGGACACCCTTAACGAACACCACCTGAAGTGCTGAACGCCGGGGACATTTGTCCATGAACCCTTGCTTTGCCTGCACAATAGGCAAACAGTGATCTCAACCGATTCACACGTTCTACCGGGACCCCTTTGCGGTTGAGAAACCTCCAGAGCACTTTACAAACAACCGATTTAAAATCAGCCTTTAGGTCTAAGAGAACCACGGCGGTCGGCTACTTGTAGAAGTACCGATGGTCCAAGACCCGTCGCAAGGTAAAAATGTGATCAGTATATTCTTAAATGGACCGGAGCCCTGTTTGTCCCAGTTTCTCAAACCGTCTAAAGGAGTTTTGTCGAATCCGATATCAACCTCTCTCTACTGTCCTTGAAAATGGGAGGGAGCAGATATGGTTCAGGAACCCTGTTACGCTCCAATAGCTCCAGATCCACTTTTGCCAGCAAATCAGTAACTGATCATTCATGTCCCGCCGTCCTTCTAGTATGGTTGAAGCCAGCTGATCTGTTCCTCAAAATGTTTAGCCCACCTGTCAAATCGGCGAAACTGGCTGGTGATATGTGAACCATATGTTTCACACCTAACTCCACATCTGCAAGATGACTGTTAAAACCACCCGGATAGATAGGCTCGTACCATCTCTTTCACAAATTCGACAGAAAGATACTCACGGTCTATGCGCAGGCTTTTGTTCAGCCTGCGTTTAGGTTCCTAACGGTGTACATCACAGATGCAGGCAGGTGGAAACCAGTGACTCTCCTTCATAAGGCTTATCGACGTGACAGAATTCCAGTTCTCTCGAAACTGCGCAGCTTCTTCAGCGTATGGCTACCTGTGACAAGTTATCATGGCTATTACCATTTGCTTCCAGTGTTTAGCAGATTGTCTCACCTTACTCGAACTAGACAGTTTGTTCAGCAATGCCATCCGGTGAACGTTCCTTGCACTCATCTTGCTAGAATATCAGTTAATTCTCCAGCATTTACGAGTGTTTGACATCTGAGCAAGTGAAAAACGAAGCGAGCACGCACAGCAGAATGGTCCGAGTCCACATGGTTGATCCGAAATACAAGACAGTATTTACCAGAATGGTGCCACCTCTAATTGACTGCCATGTGATTGAGCTGTGTCCGCAGGTGAGAGGAACAGGGAGTCCCTTTGTAGCAGTGGCTCTTCCTGCGTTAAAAAAAGGGTGATCGAAATAGGGATACAGTGAAATGTGCACAATTGCAGTAGACTTTCGCCATTGTCAGTGGGTTGTGCCCGGACACCAAACATAGCCCAACTCACCTTTTCTCTGGAGAAGGACGGTCTGGCTGCGAGTTAAAACCGCCTGGTAGTACAGAAAATGTGGGAGTGTTTAGTCTGATTCAGAAATCCAACGAGGGGTGTCGGAGTACGCATCCTTGGTAGCATCCGAACACCTGTCTGTTGCTCCGTACACCGATATAATGAATATACGACGCTGTTCTGACAATATTCTGACTTTAACCGATGTACTCAGTCTGACGGTGCAGCAGGTGACGGCTCACTGGAAAATAATCGAGCAAACATTCCTATGTTGTGGAACTTAGTGCGGTTTCCACCCTAGCCTGACCATGAGATTCAGTTTCGGTGTCAGTAGAGATAGTAATACAGAAGCGCTCGGGATGACGGTTATCCGGAGGTTAGCTTAAATGGATAGCGGCGCAGGAATTGTGGATTTGTTCTTCGACAAACGGTGCATATCGGGCTCCAGATTTTAGAAAGTACTTGCTAGAACAGCTTGCTGACCAACTTGTCGGACGATGCGGACACTGACAGTGACAACGTCTACCAGTTTTCTTGTTTTTAGATAACAGTTACCACCCGAGGGCACAGGTAAGACAAAAATCTGAGGCAAAATAGAGGGAGAAATTCGTAAAGGATAAGTACTATCATTGTCAGGAAAACGACCACTTCTGATACTTCACGGTCGTTTACACCACTGAAAGATGAGACTTGAGGGATTTTACCTTGAGTTCCTCACTTTACAGTCTAACTTGTGAGACAATAAGATACAGGGTTTTCTTGGGCGATCTTACCCGGTGCTATTGGCTCAAGAGTTTGTCAGCGGGACTTTCTTAGCCCGAGGGCACACAGAAGGATAGTACCGTCTGATTCTGAGTTCTGCTGCACACAGTGGTTGTAGTTGAGTATATCACCGATTGGATAACATGCCGGTGGTTACGGTTGACCGTTGAGTGCACGAAATACTCTCTGTTTGAGGGCACCCTTACTTTTTTTCTTGATTCATACGACAGCAGTGACTCGACTATGAAAATAGTTCTGCTGTGTGTGTTGACTGGATTGTGCCTTACTACCTGAACGCTCATGCACGGTTAGTAGTGCGACACACAATCCTACGAGTTCATCTGCGCCTCGTCTGACTGCTGTGTTTTGGTCTGTCTGACAAAACTGCATCTAGAGGGTTCAAGGTTCTAGTCAGCGTAACCCTCCGGATCGACACAGTGCACAATCCTGATCACCACACCAGAATATGTCAGGCATTAGAAGACTGAATAGATTATCCACTTTTCACCATAATGACACTCAATCGGTCCCTAAGAAAATCAACATCCAATATTCCAGAGTGGAAGTGGTCTACAAAACGAGTTAGCTTTCCGAACCACGTAGCCCATTACGTTCAATGTGCATTGCTTCTATCATACTGTGTGGGTCGGCTTAAATTTTGCATGCGTCCAATTCGCGTTGTTCCTACCCAACCGAACTGATGTTCCAAGCAACGTTATAAAATTAGGAAACAAACACTCCTGTGTTCTTTCGTTGTGACATCACATGCTGGTACAGTTCTCACACGTGAGCATTCCGAAGAGCACGGTTTTTTCGAGGATCGACTGCCAATAGCTCGTTGGCGTCAGCGTGCATAGCAGACTACACTTGGGATCATTTTTCAGTGAAGCGATGTAAACAACGTCTAAAGCACCAAATCTGTCTACTTCCTGCAAATCTGTTTCATCATACTCAACTGACTGAGACAAAGCAGGAGTGGATCCTCAAGGGTTGTTTCCCTAAAAAACATACTTCGTTACCACTGGTCTGGTCTCATCATTTTTAATCCCATCTACTAGGTACATGAGAGTAATTTCAAGCTATTAGTTCGCATTACTCTTAACTTTTAATATTAAATGCAGTGCGCGCATTCATCTATTACAGCTGCTTTGAGGAGGAAATACTGAAGTGCTTTACCGATTGACTAACAACACTTTACTTCCATAGAGAAAAACTTTTTCCACACTGTTATTTAGCTTTCTGACGCTAGATGAAACGAATTTGTAACACAAGTCAAACTATGTGCAGCCTAACGCGTTCCGATTCAACCTGTGCGATAATAGTTAAAGAGTGGTTTCCTAAGTTTTAGCTCCGCAGCAATGCACAGATCTGAACAGCTTCCACCTCATTTCGAAAATCTACACACAAGTGTAATATAGTGTTTCTTTTCAGACGTTAACACTGCAATATTCTGTTGACCATTCGGGCAACTATTAATCACATTCTTTCAAGCCTACTTAGAGGACTGCCCTAACACTTTCACTAAAAAAACCCTGGGCTGTTCGTTGTTTACTCAGTAATACCCTAATGAGAAATATGTCAGTTCTGATTGGTGCGTAGCCACAATATACTCCAATTCGCTTTCCGAAAAGGAGTTGCCAGAAATTCACTCAAATACATACATTAGCAGTTCACTCGTTACTGAGTCGTCAGTACCAAACTACACCCCTTACATTAAGCCGAAGGGTCCAGTCCATGAGAGCATACGGCCGATTGATGGATAGGTGGCAGTGTCAACGTAACCGGCTTGGCCCATATCGCTTGCGAATCAAATAATTAGAGGTATCCAGTGGCCCCGTCACGGTCGAAACACGGATATCGAGTTGTTGATCTATCTCTACTCATGGCTGAACAGCTCACATTATTTCTGTCAGTGACAGCAGTATTTGACAGTTACATATCTATATGGTCAATCTATTTCAGCACAGACCTGTTGTTCAATACAAGTACCACTGTTCAACGATACACCGGTGTTCGTTTGATCACTATATTTTTCCATATCTGTTTCCATTTTAGACACAAGATTTTCCATTTCATGCTAAAGAAAATCACTTTGGTGTATTAGAATTTCTACCTTAGAACCTTGGACGTAACGGCAAGAACGCGATTGGTCCAACTAACCGTTAGGGACGACCAATCTGAAATAGAGTACTTCGCATTGGCTAATTTGATAGAGAAAGTCGTTTGGGTTATTCGATGGGTGTCAACGGATTTGTCTAATAAGAACGGAGTTAGCGGTCAAGGCGAAGCACAGATCATCTGACCCTGTTCCTACTAACTCATCAAATTGCGGGCCTTAATAGTTCCTTTGACATTGGTGAATAGGATATGAGTCGTAAGATCTGTTCTCATCAAACTCACCTTCCAGGTCGATGTGACACGGTGCGTTGTTGCATATCAGCATAATGTCTGTAATGAGTGTACTGATCTTTATCTGATCTAGCAGGGTTCGCAGCAAACCCTTGCAATCGCTGCTGTTGTATGCTTCCCCCCCCCTCGTCGTATAGCCCACTGCAGAATAGGTGTTTTAAATATGAATTGTCCTTCTCTGCCTAGGTATACTGAATAGAAATCCGATTAGATTTAATTCTGTTCGACGGTTCACAACTACCCAACGCAAGCTAACTAACGGTTCATTTTTCTCCGTACTGTCCCATTGGAACAGTGGTAAAGGAAGACGTCTAGAACTGCGGTGCCTTCAAGCGTCTTAATTTTCACAGTAGAAACAGATATTGAGCAATAGAATTTCCCTGGAGCCGGCTGATTCACTTGTCATGCATGGAACATCATTTGCAAATTGCTTATGAAGGGTTATTGATATAACCTACACTACTAATGGAACATTTTTAAGTTTCGTCATAAAACTGTCAGATAGTAATGGCCCTAATGGCAACCCCATTTCTATCTCGTCTTTTTGTTTTAGTATTTCCTACCACAGAACTAAAACAAAACATTGTACAAACACATGGCATACATATATATAATACTTGTGTATACGCATAATGTACATATGCGACATATAACATTATGTGACTATATGTGTAACACGTATATAAAAGCATTATATAACATCACGTACGTTTTATAGCAACAGTAAATTTTCCCTTAAGGCAAAAGTAAGTTCCAAAGTAGGAACTCAGAGACACTTTCATCTCTGAGCAGACAAGTAAATAGAGGGGTTATCTTGTGTGAAAATTTCCGCTCTTCTGGCAAATTTAGCTACCTTGAGACTCCGAATTTTTTCCAGGAATCTTTCGAGCTGTAAATTGCTGTCTTCCTCTTCACCAGTTTTAACGTCTCAGCTAGCCATTTCACAACACGTGATAGAGTGAATCACACGTTTATGTGATCGGTTATAGAGGCATTTGACTTATGTGAACCTTGGGTAAACAGTCAGATGTTTGAATGAATATATATTCTTTTTGAAACTCTCAAATGCCCATTTCATTTCTCGAGGTGATTTTGTCAAAGCCTTCTCTACAGTCACTTGGTTATCCTTTTCAATGTCTATTTTTACGAACTTGGTTGTATCTTCGAAAAGTGAATTCGTTTCTTTCAAGTAAACCGGTTTACCGAGAACGAGACTTTTCAGTTTGCGCAGCCTATGTGAAGAAGGTAGAGGACAGTAGTTTGATCTTTTTGGGGTTTTACGCCGTGCTTATTGAGAGTAGTGTCCTTCACTGGCTAAAGGCGACGTGCTTTACAAAATAGGGGCACATTGGCGAAACTAACAGAGCACTGAAGTAGTTTAAATGAGAACGTTCAAACTGTCTGTCGGGTAAAACAAGTACCTAGTTGGCTTTCTGTGAAATTTATGCACCATTGAGTGGCAGGCCAAGGTCACTTGAGACGGGCGTGCTCAATTCGCGCTTGCGAGCAGTAGAACCCGGTTCCTTCTCCTCAGAAAGTTAACTGTGTAACCCAAACGAAGGGTATGCGTTCGTAGTTGGTAATTCAAACACAAATGAAAAAAAGAGTGGAGATTCTAGTACAAAATCCCATGATACAACGCTCGACGCACAACAGCAACCTAAAATGCCTCCAATACCCTGAAGTTGACCTGGCTACCATGGAGGTGATCGATGAGCCAGAGTATTATAGGATTTTTCACACCATAATTAGGAAGCTTTTCACAAAATGGTAAATGACCTACTCGGTCGAAGGTCATCATCAACAGTCCGCATGCAATCATCCCGAGCAGTAAGCGAATTGGTAATGTCTAAGAATCTCTCTTGAAACCCGTGTTGACTCTCATGCAACAATGCATATCGAATGACTTCCCGCCAGCCAAGCTCTCTGATATTCTTGAGGCAACCGAAATTAATGCAGTCTGCCTGTATGTAGATACGATCATCACCTTTAAAGATGGGTGACACAGGTTTTGGTTAGCTAGCCCTCTGGGAGTGATTGAGTAAAGAGTCCACAGAATGGCACTGACAACTCGTTAACGCAATCTCATAGTGCTTGATGCGAGATTAGATTATGGCCCATGGAAGTGTGTTCACAAAGCGCTGATGTTTTCGAAACGTGATGCATGGTGTGAAAATAACTGTTTTTATAACATCGGTAGTGTTACAGGCAGATTTATGCACAGACTTTTGTGGAGCTGATAGCAAACACACTGAGATACTGGTCATCAAGAACTCCTCGACACTTTTGGTTAGGCGAGAGAATTTATCCCTTCAACGTAAAATTCAAACGCAACTAAAACGACTCTGACGTAAACCTTATTACAGTCGGAGTCAAACCTCAGGGTAATTAAAGTTACACATAAGTAGGATCTGTGAGAATCCCGTGGGGGTAAGCCGCCTATGGCAGCATTAATTAAGCTATGATTGACCAGCAAAGCTGACAGAGATCTGTAGATCACACTAGTCAGACAGCCTGGTTAAGATGCACAATACGCCATGAGGTCAAAAGAACCAGGTCATATGCCGCTAATGTATCAAGCCGGCTATAAACACAAAGTGTTACCCTGTCGCTTTTCGTACAATGAGGAATATGATGGTAGGTGGTCAACTCTGAGATATTAACTACCTTGTTTTTGATGTTTCCTGTTCACTGGATCTCCAGTATACTAACAATGGACTGCCTCAAAGCATCTCAAACCGCCTGAAACCCCTCTACTTTGTTCAGGAAGGATGCGGCATCCATACAAAAGCAGTTATCGAGAGTCGCAGTGCAATATCCTTCCCACGCGTCTACCTTTAATCGCTTGGGTATCCGCATTCACCCTCCTCTAGGAAACTGGTCGTGCTGAGCTATTTTGGTGCTTATGCCGCCGTCATTAGTTAAGATGACCGATTATTCCCCTCTTTTGTTTGTGGGATTAAATCGACTTCTGAAGCACCATTGAAAATGTCATAATGATCCTGGGTGGGCAATAAATTTGGAGGATTAAACAATCCATAAAGATCTCGTACGGTTTACCAAGGGCCCTCCGCGTGGAACTTAACATTGGCCGGTATTTAGTGCGAATGGCGAGCAAGCTCAGTACATCTTGGTCGATAATTCGTTTGGTCAAAATCGCCGCCGGTGAAATTTTAGGTGCCGAAATGGACGCCAAATTAGCAGGCCTTGGTAATCTATTAACACCTGTCACATGGATACCAGAAAACTCATATTTAGCAGCTGTCAGCTTCCACTGTTTGAAATCATGAAGTACACTGACATAATTATCTGTAGTCTCGAGGAAGAAAAAAAACTGTGAATGACATCAAATCAGTGCTTTTTATCTACAGTTACAGAGTCCAGATCACTTAGTAAAGATCCACCAAACTTCTGGAGTTCTGCATGGAGCGTACGCTGATTCTGGAGCGTCACATGGTTTACGACGATCCGGTCTGACTTTCCAGGACCGGTCTTCTTGGCAGCTAATGCAACCCGGAAGTTGGTGGCGAATGGTGAGCCAAACCGATTAGGTAGCCTACCAACGTCTGCCACTTGGAGGCTAGAAGACTCGGAGTTAGCGGCTATAAACTCACACAGGTTTACGTCCGCTAGTGCATCGGGACAATTAACCGTAATTTTAAGAGGTAGAACTTTGTAAGTTACGACACACGTATGCCTTCAGTCTGATTTACGGATTTATGGATTTACGGCTGCTGAGTGATGTCTTACCAAAAGTGTGGATGTCTGGACATAGCGTTATCAGTTCTGTCTTATGTGGTCCGTTTTGACACTAATCTTTACTCTATCTCACTTTTGTTACAAAGTGAGACACGGAACAATCTTGGAAAATAGCTACATTTCAGCTCAGTATTCTGATGAAGTCGTCGTAAAAGCCTAATGAGGACGCTGACATGACCCAACTTTTCGAAGTGCTCAACAAACTGAGCATTAACATGTCATGCCACCAGCTCTCGTGAATCGCCCTTATAGGTGTCTGATAAGATGAACTATCGTGAACGGACCACGTTTGATCTGTTCGTGGTTGCTTTGAGTGTGTTGCCACATCTGTTGCTAACCTTTGTAGCGATTTGTCTCTTACGAGAAGGTTGGTCGTAACTTTCTACAAAGCCAACAAGTGTTAGTGAATTTGCTTTCCTGTCTTCAGTGCCGAGTCAGTAGTTACACGCCTTGTACTGGAAGACTGGTCAGACACAATTGTTATATGATTAACTTGTCGTGAGTTAACCTCAGTGGGCGTGGTAGACAACCTATCAGATTTCTCATTGAACCCTTACAGTAGTGGTTTTTAGTCAAAGAATTCACTTATGGATTGAGAGGGTTTCTGGTGTTATTGGGAATTCCGCCTTCTAAGCCATTCTAACTTGGACGAACGATTTCGTCTTTTGATGTCGTAACAGTGGGCAAGCACACGGTACAAACAAAATACAAAACACCAAGGGATTATCTTGTAGAACTTCATAAGCTTTTGCGGATAACGAATTGTCTGTCACGTGGGCCGCTAATTTAAACAAAGAGCACTCGACTGTTTTGCGATTGGTACATATGTGACAGAGCACGTGTGCTGTCATTGCTACACTATCAGGACTTCTACACCTTCTTGTTTGGCTAGCAACGTCCAGAACGAAACTGTACAAGAGTCGTGACTAGTTGTTCGGAGTTCAATGGAGTCGACAGATTGGAACTCATAGTACTCAAACGAATCAAGCAAATAGCAATCACTTTGATATTAGTCGGATGCCATCGGACTTGGATGATTTGACATAAAGTGCACAAACTAAATTAGTTCACCTTATGGACTAAAGGGTAGCAGAAATCGGAGTGGTTGCGGAAGGTTGTGGTCAAGCTGACCTCAATATCGTTAACATAAATCCCGGTAAGAGTACAAAGTGTGTGCTTCGTAACAACAATTCCGTTTGTTTTTGTTGTCGCTGCGGTTAGCGAAGCCATTAATCGCCTGCCTTGAAACCAGGTAGTAGACATCCTTGCACCCGGAAGTAGAAAGATATCTCCCAGGTTAAACCGACGGACTCGCTGACCGGTCAGCCGGCCCATTTTTCGTAGGTGTGACTGAGCTCTCCTGACCACTGGTTGAACCGGTTGTTGACGTGTACCCTCATGTTACCTCTGACGTGAGAGTGACACAGTCATTCGAATGCCAGAGCGATTTCTGATCACTGGGATACCATTCAGTTGATGAATCGACAGAAAGTGCGTGTGCGGGGCCAAATTCGTGTAGTTTTGATTTGGAAGCTGTTTAAATGCTTCTGTGTGCAAGATTTATCACGTGGATAAATTAGTCGCAGGTCTCCTTACATCCGATGGAAAAAATATTCAATACTATCTGAAAGGGCTTGAGATACATTTTTGCGCGGTGACAAGATTTGCATAATCGCTGACAATGCCCCTGTGTGTACGCGCTGAACACCGACAGGTCGGTGACAAGATAGTCGGCTGACAAGATAGTGATCAAGAATGAGTAGACTATTCGATCCGGATATGGACGTACAATTAAAGTGCCTGCTTAGCCACTGATTATTAACACCGGACGAGTCCACTGTTTAAGATTCTATCGGTAGGACCAAATTTTACTAGCTGAGAAGTAGGATTTGATCACTAGATTATGCAGCAAAGTGAACTGCAGATGTTCAATCAGATTCTTAGGTCCATTCTGTCCGGTTAACCGAGTCACTGGTGCACAATCAAAACTGATCGTAAATCGCTTGTTGATAAATGTAAAACTTATCGTCAATCACATACTCTGTCCTAAATATGAGCTTGGAATTTTTTTATCAGAATGTCGATTCTTTCATGACAATATGCTCATGTCAAGAATGAACAAACTGCATAATCAGAAGAAACGGTGTGGCGAACCTGTTCGTTTTCGTTTATTCATCTTCATGCCAAATATATAACATTTATATGAAACATTATTTTCAGGGTGGGACGAAAAAAACAATTAACAGGTTCACCTAAGGTCGAACATGTCATATATAGATATGGAGACAACCTTCTGATACAATAACGCCACAATTATTATTCGAATGGACCTGTAGCAGATTGATCGGATATGGTGTGTGTTGTAAGCCATAGCAACCGCAAAACCTGAACAAAGCGCTTCTGTGTGCATAAGTGTGGGTTATTCAATCGGATTCCGATCGCTTCAGCTGTGACCAAAATTCGCTCTTGACTCGGTCAGTCGGAGAAAAGAAGAGGCCATGTTGACGATATGGTGCGAATTAACAAAATGTGCTCAAATTGTGCTGGTAATTGTCTTAGTGACTCAGCCTGCATGATACTCATGAATACGGTCAGATAATTAATTGGCTCTACAGAAACAAGCAAGTGTGCGCGCAACAGGAAGCCGCAGAAACGGGCACTTTGTTTTTTAACCGTTGGCACAAAGCTGTGGTAGAGTTGAAACAGGCGCGCAATTTACATCATAGAATATTGTGTTGATAAAAGTGTTATGTCTGCTAGTTACTGTTTCAGCAAACGTGTCACATTTGAGTGGCAACGAAATATACACTGCTTTCTTCTTCCGCTAAAGCACCTTGCTCTTTTCTCGCGGAGTTGCACAGTCTTATCTAAAAACCGTTGTGGGTAGCCATTTCGCAAGAATAGTTTGGGTAGGAACGACGGTTCATAGAAAATCGTCTCCTGTGTACAGATTCTCATAGCTGTGTCATTCAGACACTTTGTCAGAATTCTTTTAATTGTCAGATGGGTGAAGCCGCTGAATTGTATTTTTTGCTTATTCCAGGTCTTTTTCTCATAAAAAATACGTTGAACATATCTACCAGCACGAAGTGGAAGACTGATCAACGTTACACTCATATTCTAGTGTGAATGTTACGTTCTTGCGGATCGAGTCAACAATGGCAAGGATATCCGTTGGGTTAGCACTTACGCCAACTCCACATATCGCTTGTAAACACTACAACCACGAATGACCCTTTCTAGCCCATCGTTTTAAACTTTGTTTGAAAACAACGGCCCCAATGCGGAACCCGTTGGCACACCATTCCTTTATCAATATACCTTCCCACTTAATTTAGATTGTGTTCTATTTAGCTTGTTGACGAATAAGTGAAATCATTGGATTGTTTACCCAACGTTATTCTAATGGCAAATCTCAGCGTATTTAGCATCTGTGCTTCTATTCACGATGGGGGGCTTTCATTCAATACAAGGGCCATTTAATTTGGACTTTCTGACCTGACAGCAAGAAAGTGGTTGGCCCAACTAACTCAAATGAACAGTGTTACGCACTTCCATTGGTTGCTATGACCTAGGAGCCGGAACGGAATACTCAGGGTGTCAACGGATTAGCTCAGTCAACACAGGCTTACAAAGCAAAGAGAAACAAGCCCCTTCAGATTCAGTTCATTGTAATCCACCAAGTTTTCTTGGGTGCTGTTCCCCTTGGCAGGTAAATAATTGTGAATGATTAGGTGTGTTGTCTATGGATCCCTCGTTTAATGGGAGTGATCTTTGGGACTTTGTACTGTTCGAGCTGTAATATGAACGAGCAGCTTTGTGAAAACGCTTTCACTGGTTCTCTGAAATACACGGTTTGCAGACGCAATTCCTCTCCCGTCATCTTCGGAGCACGTCGGTGTATTATCGAAGAATTCATAAAGGGTGAGTACTAGAGTCCGGCTGCTCATTGTCTGTGTACCCCCGTCGTAAGTGTCATCATGTTAGTTATCTTAATCACATTAATCAATTGAAACACGAACGGCACAAAAGCCATATATTCTGTAGGGAATAAGCAGTGATATCTGGTAGGTTGCATGGGGTTCTGATGGACATAAATTGACCAGCATTCACAACTGACTGCATCTCACGCATCCCTTCAGACTTTCCGGTGAACTCCTCTCGAATGGATGAGCTACGCACAAGTTTGCCGACAGTGAATACCCTTGTTACGGCAGACCCTGAATATCTGAACGGTAATCACAAATCAACGTGGCTGTTTGTTTGTGTGCGATAATTTAGTGGCGCCTACTTTGAGGTTAGTGACTGCAACGGTACAAGTCAATGGTCTAGTGAGTAATGATTGACTAATTGTTCTTCTGTATTTGTCGTTTCAGGTATACATATGAGGCAAGACACGCACCGAAAAATTACAGCGTATTCCGCGAACCCCGGTTGTAGATAAGACTGAATGAAGCAGAAGAGTAGCACCCTGTGCCTGTTTTGTACCGTACGCAATACA
Organism: Paragonimus westermani; assembly: GCA_008508345.1. NCBI lineage: Eukaryota > Metazoa > Platyhelminthes > Trematoda > Plagiorchiida > Troglotrematidae > Paragonimus > Paragonimus westermani. Next base: position 70,729 of record QNGE01002308.1, on the reverse strand, counting down.
CACGTCGTTCATTGTTCTTGTTGTTCCGGTGTTCTGTTGAGTGACTGGTTGTTGTGTGTTGGGACTACTCCGCGTATCCCATGTTGATCGTACGCTATCATTTAATTTTCGACATATCTGTACGCAGTAAACATAGTGCTTATCTCTCGTGTATCACATGACGCATTGATCAACACGGCTGCCTCACGAAAGTATGATCGAAGCGTAAATTTCGGCCACATCAAGGATAGAAACGATTAACTAGGTGTAGCACAAGCCCAACTCGAGTGCAACGCTTGTTTTTTTAAAGCGGCTAAAAGAACGTCTGCAGAAGTGCAACAACTGCGATCATTTTTGAGTGATTTTCAATCTGTAAAGATTTATATACTGTCAAAATGGACTTCCCTGAAGATAGTGGGTTTATTTCCATTTTTGAGCTTCCGCTTCAAATTTGGGTTCTATGGAGGATTTATCAGCGTCAACGTTTAAGAAATACTGGAACACTGTGCATAGCTATCAAGATACTCTCAACTATCAATTTGCATGAACTCAGGTGAGATTCTGGTATTATGTCATTCGCATACTATTTACTCGGTTAGTGATACGTAGTATAAACTATTCATCATGAAGTTTATCAGAACTTCATTGAATGAAAAGAAGGCATATATCTGTACAACAGGTAACTGAGTCTGTTTTGTTCATCTGACCCGGGCCGTGACATAAGTTTCAGTAATAAAATCATCCAAAAATTTGGCATACAAAAAGAACATCTATGAGGACTGACTGTGAACTGTGCTAAGCTGGATAGAGAAAAGTAAACGTTTGACAAAATCTGTTCTGAATATAACAGTGCAACGTGTCACACTGACCTAGTTAGTGATTGTTGGAGTGTGGTATATTCGAGGACAAGTGTTGCGGTTAGCGTCCTAGTTTGGAATACCAGATCCGATTGTGAACATCCTAAGCATTGTGAAAGCAGTGGTTAAAGGACATCTATGGCTGCATCACGAGACGAGAGTAAACGGAGATCTTCAGGATGTGCTGAGTCAACAGGAGTGGAGAAGTCGAGCCCCAGAATGAACACTTGCGTTTTGCTGCTATGTTGGATGCCAATTTGTCAACTTTGTTGATCATGCTGAAAATTGCTGTATGCAAGCCAGGAACAGTGAAACCATGTTGTCATACCCACAAACCCAGATCTTCACGGTGAGTGAACAAAGATCCGTTCTGAGGGACCACATTTTAACCATACTTCCTGTTCTACTGATGACTATTCCTAATGAGGCTAACGAACGGTCCATGGGTTTGTCAAATTAACCCATGATCTTCGTTTCCCGCTTGAATGCTTAAAAACAACTTGGTTGCAGACAGGCTTTATATATTCCAATGCTTTGCGTTCGCAACTGAGATCTGGAGCAGACTGGTTTGAAAATGCGGAAGATACTGTTTGAAGATTTATGGTATGACCTCATAGTATTTGGCTTGTTAAAAAATCTCCCACTCAATCACCAACGAGGTGTGCACAAATGTGCAGCTAACTGAGAGCGTCAGCCAAGCGTTTGTAAATAACGGGTGAAATCTGACCCTGTTTGGTCTACCATTGTATATTTTGCACCTTGTGATCCACGGTAATTGACTGTTTGGAGGCATCCCATCCAATTTTCTAAGATAATACGGAACATATATCACTTGCTTGTGGTAACACGTACAAGCACATTTATAACAGAGTTCAACTTCGACTGGTTCATTCGACTGTGATTCGGATGAATGTCAACCGTGGTAACATAAACTTATGTACCAAACTACCTCTCTAATGTTATACAAAAACGAGCTGTTCTCCGTTCTATCTGGTCTGAGTGAGGCAGCGAATTATTGTGGTTTTGAGTTGCTCGCTGTGCGTGTGATCAGTCAGATACCAGATAAGCAGCACTGAGTAAACAGCTCGACTTCATTCTAGGTATCTAAACTTACTCTCATTGAACACGGGATCCATAAACCCCTATAACCACTCGCAACCCTTACCAGTCAAAGGAAATCGTGCTGTTTTGGTGGATTACAAGAAAGCGGGTCTAAGCTTCGGCGCTCAAATTTGTTGTCTCATCCCGTACTAACTGGGAGTGTCGTGTTTTCCAAACCATAAATAAACGCGCATTAACTTTCTCTGAGGCGTTAACCATACAGCTCAAAAACCACCTTTATGTGTCCAGAAACGAATCATAGTAAACTTAGCATTATTTTGGTAATACACTGTACGTAGTTTGGGTTGAATTTCTGGGTAATGTTCAGTCTGAGACATTGTGCATAAGTCAAACGTTAATTGTAGATTTTGCCTTAACGCCTCACCCCTTTATTAATCAATTTTTGTTTTAAAAACTTACCTACTTTGTTCATATTACCCTGCTTCATTCCCTATATTGATTGTCCGTACATTAACTGAAAGTTCAAATTTTAAGACATGTCACACACAGCTATGATTGCCAGATAGACACACTGCACTGTTTTGCCAGTACACGCCCATTCTGACACATATTCTACTCGCATGTTGTGCATATAAGTGAACAGAATCAGTAAAGTGTTGCTCAGCCATATGTCCCACATAAGAATTTTGGTCTTATTCAAGTGTAAAGATATGGCGATGCGACTACAAGTTCAGAGGCCTCATATATTCGGAGTCTGTTCAGGCAAAATTACTACTATCATCACCGCAAAATTTACGGCGCACAACACACCTTGGGTGTCATGAACATAGAGTCAGTATGTCACATAAACAGAAGTTGTGTGGATGGTTGAGCAATTACACACGTTCTCAAACACTCAACCCCTCTTTACCAAAATCGATCTAACATAATGCAAACCTTTCGACCAAGAAAGTATTCACGTGGTCCCAATTTAGCTACCGGTAACTCGGCCGCAATTGGGAGTTTAAGTGACCCCAATTGCCTTCAGCAATGCACGTGGCGGATGAAGAATGACTGAAACACCATTTTGCCACAAACGAACAGAAATCTTTTGTGAGGTGGAGCGAAAATGTAGTTTGTTGTGACGCGGACTTTGGTTAAGTAATGGTGTCTACCGATTGGCTACACTATGACGGGTCGGCCGGGCGAAACGTTTGGGCGCACATCTGTGACCGTCAGAATCATCTGTTCTGAAAGTCATTCAGCGCAAGAATTTTGCACTTGTTGTAGAATTCAGTCTTAATAAAGTTCCCCAACCTCCACACGTTGAAGCGCATGTCCTAATCTTCACACGACTACTCCCTGATCAGTCAACCAGCGTCCGAGAACGCAATCCGAATTCACTGAACTTTTTGGGTAAATTGCAAAGTGAAAACATGATCTTTCCTTATACACAACCGAGATATGAAACGGAGCAACTGAACAACTATTTTTGGTCAACTCTTCCAATCGGAAGATCTATTCCTCCAAAAATGCTTTATTTTTCAAGATATCTTCGAAGAACAGCTTATGATTTTGAGTTTTAACCTTTTGGACCATAATAAACTAAAACCCAACCTTGGCTCGCGTTTGTCCTCCCTCTCTGATTGGTTCATTCCACTCTTAGTACATCGATCCAGGTGAAACTCTCCAAGGCTATTCAAACACTATATATATATATATATATATATATATATATATATACGCAGACGCTGGTCTGCTGCTGCCTTTGGTTTGAAAATAAATACATTCTTGGTTGAGGGTCATGGTCTTCGGTGTTCTGAGATTTTGGATATCGTTGCACCTTGCGCTACGTGTCCGTGACTCGTATATCCGTGAGCTAGCCACTACTCGTTATCATTGACCAGCGGGCCACAACATATTTGGCAATGGGGAGATTTACTTTGTTTTTGTCCTCTCTTTGAACCATGCCTGCCGCCCAGATCACGAGCATATGATGCAGTCGCAGATCCGACTGACGGAAATGCTAGACACCCTCTTTGCAACGCTCGAACCGTCTACTTCTGCCGATCCGCCGTCCGTGAATCACCTGAACAGGAAAACCTCCCATTTCCTGCGTGAACCCCAAGCTGGTCTCCTCATCAAGGCTTCGTACAAGCAAGATGAAGACACTTTCGCCGTTAAGCTGGTATCCCAAGATAACGAGACAAAAGAATCGTCTACTCCTCCGGAAAGTGGGCCCAGCGGAGCACGTCAGCTACACCAACTACACCTTGTTGGCTGAACCGCGAACTCCGACTGCTTCAAGCACGGTCCACAAGTTGACAAAGACCTTCGAGATACCGTGTCCCTGTTCAACTTGGAGTTCCAATGACTCCAGCTGGGCAAACGAGACGTAGGCGACTTTGCTGCCTATACCGGTCTCAGGCTTTGTTCGTCCACGAAAGACCAGTTCCGGTGTCTGGTCCTTATTTGTGACCTACACTCAATAAGTTATGCTAAGCTATGCTACCAGGTTTCTGGCTAAAATCTACTGGGATCCGAATATTACGTTGTAACAGACTGTGGACGAATGCGAGAAGTTTGCCACTTTCAAGCACGACTCGGCTATGATCCAGCATCCGGACCAAGCACCCCGCTAATTCAGGCCGTTTCCAGCTTCCAGAAAAAATCTTCTACGCGGCCGGCTAAACCCAGTTCTGCTGATGTCAAGAAGCTACCTTCGGCTTGCCGCTAATGTGGTTCGTGACATTTCAATAAATGTTGACCTTTTCGACAGCATTGCTACCAGTGATGCCACACTGTCATCCAAAAGGACGGTTTCTGCTAACCAAAAGCAACGGACAAGGTCAAGCCAGCATTGAGCTCGAGGTTCCAGAAACCAGCTGGGCCTTCTACGATCAAGAGATCTAACAGACTGCTGGCCACTTTCCAAGTCAGTGTCAGTGATCGTCAAAGCTCCTTGGCTATCCACCTCAATGGTCGTTTGGCTCGCCCGTAGACGGACACTACTTCTGAGGTAACGATCGTCTTCGAGAAGCTCTGACGATCCCTGGGCAGCCTTCCTGCCAATCTTTCATCTCAAACGGTAACTAGTGTTTGTGGTGACTCGTTGCAGTTGACTGGGACACTGCACTGTTCGGTGTTATTTTGCGGCCCTACTATCGAAGGGACGTGCTACGTCTCGACCTTTTTGAGTCTGACTGGCTCGAACCGCTCGACCTTCTTGACATCCCAATTCGAGCCATATGTAACCAGGTTCAGTCTCCTGACGCAACCCAGAAGCTGTTCGACAACAACATTTGCCAGTTAGCTGTCGTGTTTCAGAATGACCGGGGTCTCTGCTTCTGTACAGGAGTCACGCTCCAACTATGCCCTGGCAGTCAACAGTCTACTTTCATCTGCGAAAGTAACTCTATGAATGTACGCTTAGTTTTCAGTTTTCCTGATCTAACCTGTCGGAAGGCAACAGTGTTTCTGAAGAAGGTTGGCTCATCTTATCCAATCCCAGACTGACGAGTTTCAGTAGTGGGGACTATGTAGGTGAAATTAGTTAGTTAGTTGGCTTAACAGGTAACAAACGTCAGTTAGTAACCAGTGAGTAACAGAAGTGTGCTAAGTGAATCGGCAACGAAAGTAAACTCTACGTGGGGAAATTGCGATTCACTGGAGAAATGTCTTGAAACCGTCTTAAACACTGTTAACTAGCTACAACTTCCAACTCAGCGGTCACACTTGAGTCCCTGAGACAGTGAGTTGGATACTGAGTTCAGCTGTGGCCTATATACTGCTGATTGTCTGGTAGGGCCTATTTGTCAGACGTCCTGTGGCATGGTCACCTGTGAACGGCAAACGAGTGAGCACACAACTCCAGTGGATCAGTGGCCAACCAGCGCGGTCAAACCAATTCAGCAGTGTGGCGTAGTAGACCAATCACGACATCGCCAATTGATTGACCAGTGACCTAGTTTCTCTGCCATAATTCTAACCGATAACGACATGACTGCGTTAATTCTAATGTAATTGTACAGACCTAAAGATGTTCGCATATACCTCTTCGTTCTCATTATCACAATAGGCATAGTTGAAACACTGAGATATCTATACGTTGGTGCGATGAAGTCTGTAGGCAAATCCACTAAGAAATTAATACACCGGCGTTGTGTAGAATCAGTCGATAAATGTACAACTGTTGACTACTTTCTATCACCACATCCCCAAGGATGGCCAAAATCCTCACGCTGCTTACGAGAACAATTTCAAGAAGGATGCGGAGACCGCTAAAGTACCTTATGGACGAACGCCATATTTTATGACTAGAACAGAAACAGACGCAAAAATGATTGATCGGCCAAAAGCTTCTCGAAAAAACTGATGGTCCACTTTTTGGATGCCTTCACCCTCGAGTTGTTTACAACATTCCAAATTATGTTGTCCTTAAAACAAAGTTTTTGCTTAAGACACGCGCTGGGGAGTTTCATTGTTAGCACGTGATGTAGCTCGAGCATTCCGAGAAGACTACTTTGAATAAACACTGTAATTTCCAAAGACATTTCTTGTCAATCTGCGTCTTACTTTGTCCTGTGCATGCAGAGTTCACCACAATATTTGTTCTGCTGCTCTTGTTCGAAATACCTCAACAGCTGTGTAACCCAGCTTTGTTTGTACATCGATGTCAACAAATCGTGAGATTTATGACTGACAGTTCTGAAGAATACCTTTGACCAGTTGTGCCAGTTTTTCGAATATTCAATAAACCTTGAATCGAACTGAAACACAGTCATTTAGAACTACTCACTTTACCGTACAAACTACACGTAAGTGTTTGTGAAATACCGCAACCAATGTTTGCACCGCATACAACCGCAAAACGAGTAATGTGATTGAGGTATAGAAATATCATTTAAAGAATAATCCTCGTTGACAGTCCAAATGTTCAAAGGAGCAAGCTGGTCATATTCTTAATTTTGCACAAGTGTCTGTCAAACCGCAACCGATTTTCCGGAATTCAATATGTGCTGATAAATATTTCGTCAGTTTCCGTTTCATCGGTTGTGTACGTGATTTCATTTTTTTTATGACTCAAACATTGTTTGATCATTTTCTAACTGGTTGAATGAGTTGTGTCATCTTTGATTATTTAGCATAAATCCCAAACAGGCTGTACAGTTACGTCATTGTTTTTTGTAGGGATATCAGATGCTAGTAAAGCTGTTATTTTACTTAGTAAAAAAATGCAAACGAAACTATTGATACAGTGTGCAAGTGGCTTGTGGCACACTTGTCTGGGGCTAAAACATTCGTGAGAATTGATGTAACATCCTGAACCTCGACTATCACCCAGCCTTGTGAGGAGTACTCTTAAAACGTATTCATCTACATCAGTGTGACAGTCTGATTAGAGAAGAGCAAAAACGTAGACCTGGCTGAAAAGTTCATCAAAATTTCACAGATCAAGTAGTAAACATGAGTGATGAATGTGAGTGAGCGGTCTTCGTGATTGCATCCAAAGTTCAGTCAGAATTAGCTGATCAGCTCACTACCGACAATAGAACCGTTCGCTTCACTGTTGACTGCTTCCACGACGCCTTCTTTACCCTTATCTATCGTCATAACACCTTTGAGATTTGGGTGTATTTTCGGTCACTCCCTATGCTGAAGATGACAACGGATCCACTTCTGGCAAGCCGGCGTCAATGACTGCTTATCCGTTTTCGGACTGCAGTCTTTTAAAAGCACGACAATGGCAAGCGTCCTCATGAGAAATGCTGATCAGAAATGGCCGTTGAAGGTAGTTGGCTGCTTACCCTCCGTAACCACGAGCATTCGCCACGGAGACACTGTTAGTCTCAATCCGTCTGCCAGGGTAATTCTATTCCACATACCAACGAGTTGACTGCGGCTGAACACTTCCGATTCCACTCGTATGAATCTAATCCGCGTGCTACTTAGTGTGGATACGACAAAACAGGAAGCAAAGATAACAACTCTCACTACCATCGTGGTATAATCATTTCAGGTCGACCATCCACAGGAAGAAGGTTGGAACTCCCGAATTTATTATCCAGGGACCTGAGGCCTTTTTGTCAAAATTCAGGACTCTTTACTGGACTTTACTTCATTCATGCAAAGCACATATGTATGGTTTGAGAAAGCATATTAAGTTTTGTCACTGTCATGGAATAAAATTCAGGGTAATTAGGGGTAATTTAAAAAGAATATTAAGTCGGGCATCTCCCAATTTTTTGAACGTGTGAGCGTCAGTGTGTACGACCGTGTACCGCACAAGTCACTTTGTGTGTACATGACAGGCTGATCCTCCCATTCTGAGTGATTGTTGAGAGTATTCCCTGCGATCAGTCATTCACGCTTTCCATCTGTGTTTTCCGTTTGACCAAAGCACTTTAGCTCCCGAATGTTAATATGCGTTGACTTGAACGTCACTTACATCTTACCTCCCCATAAGCATTAGAATAGACGTTTCAGTTAGCCTCGTTCGGAAGAAAATTTTCATGAGATTGCGGCTTTGATGCCGGCTGTGAGAGTGCACACTGCAACACTGACGGGCTCATACAGAGAACAAACCTCGTGTAGTGCTAGTTCCCGAAAGCGGTTGGTTGAAAGGCCTACGACATTGCAAAAACTGCCATCAGTATTAGGTAGTGCTCAGGTTACCTCAACCCTTACTGGTTGAGAAGTGAATGGTTTCTAGTAAGAACTGAAAACATTTTAAGCGATCTGCAGTGACAGCTTGGAATTTCACACGTACGCACGGGATTCAACTGATGCTGAGACTCAAATCTGTTTAGATTTTGAGATGAAGAATGCACTGAAAGTAGCTTTGCCCTGATGACGTTCAGGGTGCATAAAGCCACTGTCTCATGAGCTCCAGATTTGTCATATTGTAGTGAGGTCCAATAGCAGCGTTGAGGATAAAGCATTCCAGTGCATAAAGAAAATGCTATCTAGGTCGCAGTTTCTTGTTCCGGTTGCCCTCCGAAAGTTCCATCACCCTAGTGTACTTTTCGTCATTTCTCAGTGTTGATGCACTCTGTCTAAACGTAATGAGAAGGAGGTAATCAGAACTATCATATTTGTTTCTTGAGCACACACAGATTGAATATATCCAGGAATACATTCATGAATTCTTATTAACCGTTACTTCTGGAGACACTATTGTTATTAAAAGTAGTTATGAACGCACATGCAAGCACGCGCGCATATATACAGACGCTCACATGTTCTTCTGGGGCTGAGCCACCACATGTTTGTTAACCGTGCTTCTCTCATTTCCTTATTGATGGACTTTGATTTATTGCACGGTTTGTGCGGTCTGTCGGAAATGAGTACATGTTTCACAGGTAACACTTGGCACTCAAGAAGCATGGAATACGCAGTCTCTATTACCTGCCCTGCAATTATAACGTTTCGAAATAGCTTTTTTAAGCGTGCAGAGGCTCAACATTAAATTCGCGCTGTAGAAGGATTCACGCTACCGGTGGCCTTGCTTTAAAAGCTTGGACGGATATTACGTCTACTACCCCGCATGCCTGTCAAGAGAGATTTTGCAACCAGTTCCAGTAGACTAACAACGCGAAAAATAACAGACCCAGCAGCATTGAACAGCATGGAATTCTGGTTAGATGAGCTCCGTTAACTCTGCCAAGCATCAAACAAATACGGCGGAAAACCACTTCGGACTGGTTGCAGAACGCTACGGGCCATTTGAAACCGTCTTACTACCAGAATAAACAATCGACTCTTGAACAGAAATAGACATTTGAAAGCCTACCGGTATGAAATTTCTGGCTTAACCATCAAACCACTCTACGGTATCCGTGTAATAACCATAATGAAAACTGGACGATAATTGCAAATGCGCGAAATTATGACTGGTGGTTTGAAATTCATTTGAGAAAGTGAAAACGTAGTTTTGCTGAGCGTAGTGTCATCGGAGCAGAAATGATCTTCATATGTGTCAATTAATTTCTTAAGGTATTAGTTGGTTCAATGCTAGAAGAAAATTCGAGTACGTTACCATAAATTAGTTAATTGGCTACATGCTCTAAGTGGTAAAGAACACAATCAAATGAACATTTAGTGATTAAATCATCAGTGTTTGAAGAAGTGCGCTGGCTAAGCATGTGTTTTCAGAGGAAATTGTTTCTCACAATATTAATGTGATCGTCACCAAAAATTATGAGCAATTCTGACTGGCAGTGGTCTAAAACCTATTTCAGCATCGCCGGTCCATCTGTCATCTACAGAATTAGCAAACACAAAAGAGAGGATAGCGAAAAGAATCTGATTAAACAACCAAGGTGAATTTTGGTCCGATGACAAATTTCCATTGTGGTAACGACTTGTCCTACGACGTGCGACAGACTACTGATGAGTGACTGATGAGACGCATCCTCCCTTGGTATGCTTGCACCAATTTGTGGCCTCCTGTACTTTTTTCGACGTGTGTCAATGAAACGGCAATTTGACGAAGTTAATAACGGCGGATAACATGTTGGCACCCGGGGCCTAGATAGCTTTTCCACAAGATAAATCCGGAATAGGTGAGAACCAACATGATGAGTTATAGGAAAGTGACACATTGCAAGCATGTTACTTGATTTCCATGCAAGGCTGACCCCCAGCCTGACATAGTTTATATGGTTTGCTCCAGAACGGTAACCGGGCGATCAATTTCAGTCGTGCTGCAGCGACGTCAAAACAGTGACCGAACTGTCCGTAAAAGCTGTTCTGATGAAAACCACCAGTTATTTATAACAAACCCCAAATAGTAGTAGACATCGAGTATATCTAGTGTCACTGGCTGATCTCTTGTCTGTTCTCAGCGGATGAAGTGCTGCTTGTTTTGCCTTCATGATGTTGTTGTTCGATTTGATCATGCTGTTCAAATTTGTGAGATTTTATCACCTTCAGATTTATTTCACCCTGTGGTCCGTCATGTTTGATCGTGCCTATCAACGTTTACCACACTCTGATCTTCAAATCAAAGGACTCTTAGTGGATACAACTGGCCATTCAAATTGGCCTGAGTTTTTGTTTGCTCAAGCTAGTAATCCCTTTCAGTCATCATGAAAGCACATGCCTAATCTAACGATAAGGAGTTGTTGTGACTGTGTTTGGCCTTAGTCTGACTAAATACTTCAGGTCTGATGGTACAGTTCAAATTCATTTCGGCTTGAGTACAAGGAAGGCCTCACATCATCATGTTGAAATAAGCCCACTCTCGCCAACAAGTATACCAGTGTAATGACACCCTGGTCATAACAGAATGCACACCGAATCTGTGCTGCAGTTGGACCATCCTTTGCGAATGGTAGGATGTGATGAGAATAAGCGATCGCACCGTACTACTCGTGCTACCACTCAGTAGTGAGGCATGAGCATCTCTTTGGATGCTACAATGACTGGGGGGAAAACACAAGAAAAAAAATTCGAGTGCAGTTCGACACAAAATGGTTTGCTATGCTTACAGGATCTGGGCGGTGACAGTCGTTGCAACCGTGCCGTCCTCGTGTCACTGTTGTATGCAAATGAATGTTTCATTGTTATCGTGTTGAAGAGTTTACATGGTGGTTTTTCGAAGAAACAATCCTCACGCCATCCGCATTTTCACCTTATAACATCAGTCCGGGACAGTATGAAGTGCTTTTGACCTTGACTTTCATAAAAACAATCGCATTATTCACCACTTTTTTATTTAGATGACTGTAGAGATCTTTTGCACAGACGTGTGAGCAATAAATTTACACCTTGTTGGGCGGCCAGTATCATTTCTACGGGAAACACCGCAGACCAGCACTAATAAATTTCCGAACCATGAAAGTGGCATAAACTTAAGAATCAACTCCACTTCATTGAGACGCATTCAATCGAATAAAAAGTCGAACTGTTCATTCAGGTCTGGAGAAATTATACTTCAAACCTGAGCTCATCGTTCGGTTTATGTTCTGTCCAAACAACATAAAATAGGTAGCTTTACTTCCTCCGTCAAATTTAGTTTAGTCGCGTCTTCCTTCCACTTTCAACTGTTAGCCAGTTGAACAACCGTCAATGTACCATCGTGTGTCATCAATAAACCAAGTAACCGCCCACAAACAGTGCATCGGTGACAGAAGCAGAAAGTTGCAGACCGATATTGCTGTATCTCCAGGGTGAGTATAGTAAGCTCCGGAGGGATTAGTCAGACTGTAAAAGATGGGCAAGGTAGTTGAAATGAGTTAGTGAACTTAGAACAAGATAGGACTTCCAAAAACTGTTTGACTAATCAGAATGTACCTTCAACACGAGTAGTGAAAACCCTTCAGACAGGCATCAAGAAAAAGCGATATCCACGTTCCAACCTACTTCGCTGATCCCAGTACTTGACAACCTAGAACTTCAGTTTGAAATTATGTGTTAAGCTGAAATTTAGATGGTAGTCCTTATCAAACGACTTTAAAGTCCACAAAAGAGACACTAAATTCCTCCCAAGCCGGGGATGTTCTCATCTGTACGTGCCCACTTTTGTCGGGGTATCCCCATTAGACCTAGTTTTTATTCCACTCACTGCTTCAATGGTGCGTCCTTACAAGATCATTTTATCTTTCAGAAGAGAAGGAGGCCAGATCACAACTCCATTTTAAAGATTTGGGAAATCAAATCTGTTGTGAACACACTAGATTCAGTTTGGACAAGGCTTACTCAATAGATTTTCTATCAGTGAGGGGTACTTCGACGTTCACAGTCCGAAAGAATGTGAGAGATACGGGCTTCTGAGCTTCTTACCCAAAACAATTACCTGGCGAAAAAAGTTATCTACGCAGTTTATGGTGTTCGTCGAAGTTTGAGTATATAAAGCTCCACATGTGTCGACTAGTGAATTCCAGCCGGTTTGCTTTCCGGTAGTCAAGACAGAAGGTTAAGGTCATTCGGTGGGTTAACAGCACAGTTTGTGGTATTCTTGGCATGTCAACTTCTGATACAGTTGGTTGCGAGTAGTTACGGAGCGAGAGCTGTAAGGATGAGATGGTCAGTAAGAAACAAAAGCAAAGGCGGACCAGGAACCTAACCTTGATATATTTGGGTAAGCTTTGCCCACGGGCTGAACAGGACATTGTTTACGCATACGCTGTAGCAAATTTCGGGCAATTATGAGCCCAGAAATTAAAATGGATTGTTTTGCAATCCACATCTGATAAACTTATTGATTTGGGTATCTATTTCCAAAAACTACTTCTTTGAAAAACTCCAGGTAGGTGACTTTAGCGTCACTGCTTTGGTCATCCGTTCTGGCTCCCTCGTCAAGACAAAACTCAGATTAATGACGCACACTTCTGTTGAATAACTATCGCGCAATGAAACGTGAAGTTCGTGAAGCCAGGTACCGTTGGGTCGAGTCCTGTGCTATTCAGGAGCGTAATTTCACCCACCAATTTCAGATATGGATGTAATATTTGGTAGCAACCAGCTACTGTGTAATGCTGCTTTTAAGAAAGATTAAATCAACTCTATACACCTGATTAACGCTAGGCCTCTAGTGGAATACTGTTTAAGGCAGGACAGTTGATCTGACTATGCCTGAGCTTGTGTCACTGGGCAGATGGATGTGGATTCTGGTGGCCATACAAAGTTTATTGTCTTATAGTGAGAATGGTTGAGGTAGGGGGCTGACTGAAATGTGAGCGCTGTGCATTGATTACTCAATAAAACGGTCGTCCTGCCGTTAGTTCCCATCAAGTGTTTAATTCATATCGCAATTTCCGTTTTCTGTTTGCGAAGTCCTCAGAGAGCATGACGCTATGCAATATTAATTCGAAGGACTTAAAATGACTCAGCATTATAAACCCGACCAGCTGTCCGAAATATGGATTTGTAGGTACGCAGGTTGCTACGGAAGGTGGAAAGATCTCTATACGTGTGCTCCTGTCTCTGTGTTGATCAGGAGAAAATTGTGTTGGACGGTTTACGGATGAAAAGGAAAAACTACTGGAACTAACCGATGAGTATTCGGGGATTTGGTTTATTTTCAAGTTGAAACTTACTCACATTTGATCTCAGCCTTCGCATTCACATAGACTTTGTAGCCATCCTCTCTTAGAAAGAAGCACTAGACTCGAGTTTCGCTCTTATTAGAGCTCTTCGGCAGTGCATATTCTTGCCACGGCCGGCTACACTTTTACTGGGTAACGATGTTGACTATTGCGCCATTGACCTCACATTAGGCACGAGTGAATTATCAAATCTGACGAGATCAAATGAGAGCAAAACTCCAGTCTAGTACTTTTTCCCGAAACAGTCTAGCTGGAAAGTCAATATGAATTTAAAGGCAGTAATCAAAATAAATTTAGAAAGTCTTCAATGAAACTGCTGGCGTGCAGTCATATCAGCAACGCACTCGAGAACAAGATTCCTTCGTTTGTGCACATTTAGTTACCCGAGAACAAGAATAATGGTCAAAAACTTGTAACACAAGTTGCCTATCACATATGTGTCGATCGAGTATACTTTTAACATTCTCAATCGTTTCAGCCGTGATGCTATGGTTTAATGTGAGCAGACCGTAACTGTGACACAGTCTTGTCTGCCAGGTAAATTATCTGTCATAACGCAATTTCAACAAGTAGCCACATAGGTGTTTATCATCGTTTGCTGAGGGATGTGCTGGTGGATGACACAGAGTATAGTGTATTTTGTAGATATGGTTTAATCGTGTTCTCAGATGTCCACAGTCCTTTTAGATTTGACCTCATTCTGCTAGTCTTTTTGAGCAGGTGATTCCCGTGAGCCTCAACGCGTCTGAAGGCTCGTCAGTGAGCAGTCACTAGGCTACAAATATGTTAAGATGAAGACGAGAGGCTTTTGTGTTCGTTTTCATGTGTAGGAGGATTACGGAGCCAAATATAGTAAAGAGTTGGAGTGTTTAAGAGGTTCAGGGTTTATTGCACCTTTTTAGCAGTAGCAATTAACAGACTAAAAGTGTCTGTCACTGAAGTCCCCCGGACAAGCTAGCATGTATATGAGTAGTTTCTTGTCGGCAATGGATGTCAGCCAAAATTTGATGGCGAATGTGCGTTGTTTTGTGTTTGATTATATTGGACGGCAAGATATTTCTTATAAATCACTGGTTTAGACAGTTCACATTGTTTTTTGGTATGAGATAATTTTTCGGGCATTCTAGAAGTCTCCAGAGTCTTGTGTAATCGATGTCGACTAGTGTCGGCGATTTTATTATTTTGAGTGGTTCAAGAACAAACAGAATGAGCGACGGGGTTCCCAAGATGGATCTTTGCGGAGGCCCGCTGCCTACAGAGATCCACTCTCAATTCATCTTGATATCGAACCCTCATTCAGTTGGACACTCACCAAGCCACCTGAGTGAGTGCACATCGACGCTGTGATCATGTAGGTTCGTTAGAAAGATGGGCTGCTGACCCCTGTCAAAGGCTTTGTGAAATTACTGATAAATAGTTTAGCTCTGCGAAGGTCAATTCAAATTACATCGACACCAATCCTTCATCAGTAGCCTTAGCCAAAAGTCACGAGCAAATATTGGGTCTGTGAAACATGAGTATCCTTTTTAGAAGGCATGCTACTCGTTGGTGGTACGTTCGAGGTCCTCCAACGCCTTCCTCAAGAGTGGTTTAGCAAACTTCGCATTGTTATAGAAACTGCCAAAAGCAGTGCTTTTAGTGGACATTTTACCCGACTACCTTTGCATTCACTTTTGAAGATGGTTGTGAATTGGAACTATTTCCGGGTTTTCATTAGACGGCTTGCTGATGGGGAGCTCACGCCACCAAAAATATAAAACAACCGAGGCATGTTATGTACAAATCACCATGGTTCTAATACTGACACCTGGTCTTTAGTGGATTATTAACTAAATGGCTGTAATATTTCTTTTGTCAGCCTGTGGTTTGTGAACAAAAATCCGCCAAAACAACCCATATGACGCTGCATCATGCGCGCTGCTGGTACAGGCTAGTGGGTCCCTCAGGAATCCAAAGGCACTTGTACTACTGACGGTCGTCCGTTTCCCTTTCAGAATTATCATATGAGTTTAGATGAAAAGAGAACCTGTGCTTTAAATTCTCTCATCCGAAATCACAAGGAAAGCCATGTTATCCTTCAAACATTGCCCTTCATGTACGGTCCTCGCTTTTGAACTCAGCTTCCCAGTTGAACGAAGCTCACATCAACCCAAATGAATTAGACTTGTAGGACATGAAACTGGTTCCCCTCAAGCGCTGGGCAGAGTGATGTGATCATAACGATTGCCTTGTTTAGTTCAAGCTCACTGTCGGACCTTAAGTTCAGTCTACTGAATCCCGTGATATTTCGTAACATTGGGCCGGTATTGATCCTCCAAGGCCACAGCACCAATATCAGATTTCTTCATGAACTAACTTGCTCATAGTCATAACGCTTCCTTACTACCAGAAACCGAAACGTGACAAACAAGCCTGTTTTCGATGTGCCATCTCCAGACCTAATGCAGCACAATGAACATGGAAACATGGAGGAATAAGTGTGGATTTCGTCTTTTTTTCAAAAAAAAATCACCTACAACCGATCAGAGCTGTCGCGGTCCCATAGATTCTCCAGTTGGCCACTTTCGAAAAGACACACTATACTCGAATCCCCTACTTGTCAGAGCACGTCGCTAGTGTATATCCTTGCCAAGACCGGAACTAGAGCTAGCCAACCAGGCTTTCATGAATCAACCGTGTTGACCACTGCGCCACTGTTCTCGCGTGGTGCTCGACTGAACCGTGACATGCGAACGCTGAGCCACATTGGCTTATGACTAACGCTCAGGTTGCTCGACCACCTCGATTAGAGATAACGCAATAGTTACTGTCGCCTCAGCCCATCGGGGTATCTCACATGAATCCTGATGGCGCGCACAACTGGAATGACTACGCGACTCAGCCAAACGAGTGTCAGGCGAAGTGGGGCCTATCGGCGACTTAATCTTAGGTCCATTCATCTCTTTTTGCCTATGACTTCATATATGATATATTTTTCTCCTCTTCAGATGATACCCACTTTGTGAATTGCTTTCGATTTCATCGACCTGTTCAGTGAACAACAAGATGTTGCGATAGCTAACAATCGGTCCGCCAACTCGTTTTATATTATGTGCATGATGTGCTTTGTCAGATCTTTGCATCATTTGTCTATGAGTTACTTGATGGTTTTCCTTAATTTGCTTTGCAGCGCAAATGGATGTGATGTTGTGACGTGGTTTTTTCTTTGAAGAAAAGCACACAGACGACGTTTGTAACCACTTCAATTTTATACGTTGACTGAATGGTTTAACCCAAATGTTCACCATTATTGAGTTACCGGTTTGTCAAAATAAAGATTTCATCATATGTCCTATGCTTGTAATCTAGCTGGACGTTTTTGAACCATTTCGATCTAACTACCTTATACAGTCCATACTCCACATTTTTGTGGATAAACTGAGTCATTAGGCTAAACTATTACTTGCTGCTCTATTCACTTGTACAACTTCTCTAACTGAAACTAGTTCCGACGTTGAAAAAGCAAATAAAACGGGGAGGGGGAAACATATCATAAACGCTTTATTGATAGAACTAGGTCCCGTGGATTTTTTACCTGATGAACTATGTTTACTCAAGCTGTTGACAGCTTATTGGATTATCTAACCTGATCTAGGTGGTCCGACATGAGGTACAGCAAGATTTTCTGTTCCACTTTCCACGAGGAGTTCCTTGCAAGTGGAGTGCATTGTGTGGTGTTCATATTTTATAATAGACTGTCCTTACTGAGCTTCACATTCTGTCAGTTAGAATCAGTGTCGGGGAATATGATGGTAACCATAGAACATTTGAACGTTTCTTTGATCACCTAGTTTCCATTTTGAAGAGTCAAGCAACATAATCGCTAGCGATTACAAAAGAACCCCTGTTATGAAGCAACAATTCACAAAATGATCGTTAAAATTACATCACACATATATCAACTGTGAAGCCGTCAGGTTCTTCTACAATCCCGTTGACCCTTCAACACAGGTCTCACTGATGATTTATATAAGGTCCTTGACTAAAACACCCTTAATAGTTAAAAATTTCGATACCAATGCACGTGGACGTTTGTCCCTCCTGCCCATACTGTTTCCTGTCCCTGGTCTTCAGATTATTTAACAGGCTTACTGTTTTGAAGTACAGCTTTGCTTATCACGGTTCGTCTTGCAAAAACAATGGACATTCAGGGTTGTGATGAATTATCAATGTTAAAGCGAAATTGTGCTTGACGATGAAGTTTTTTCTGAAACAAAGCCAACCTCCGTAATTTCAATACACAGACTTCACTCGTTCACGACTTTGTGGTATACACCAAGACCGGGTGGAATAGAGCCATATCACAGACCACCTTAAAGGCACGCATCTTCGTAAAGTTCGAGAATGCCCTCGGGCACTGTGGTTGTTCATTACCCGCAATTCATCATCTTTTGTTCTCGCAACCCTAGATTTGATTTGAACACCACTAAATGGACGTTTTAATCATTTCGATCACTGTATGTGTGCACACATATCCTCTAACCAGTTCTTATCTTGCGGTTTGTAATAGTTTCGTCTGCCTTGTGAATAAAGCGTCCTTGTTTCAGAATACCTCAATAGTTGCGAGAGGACTCTTTTCCCCAAGTCCTTACTAGCGTTTTTGCTGATACACTTCGTTGACGGTAATGAGTGAAACACCCGAATACTGACCAATAAGTGTGACGGATAAACACTGTTCGAAATGCACATTCACCCACATTTGAGAGTGTTCCAATTTCATTGTTAAACCAGCTGCCTTACCATTTGGCAGTTAGACGACCCGTTCGTTACTCACAACTTGTTTCCTAAGTACAGCAAGAGTTTAAAATTCATGTCCTAACACTGATATACGATTTTAAGACGAACAGATGATGCATTAAAATTAAGGTCAATTTTTCACAATGTATTTCGATGACAGTTGGCGAAGCATTGGATTTTCCGGCTTAATCACGACAAATGAAAGAATTCGATGTTTACGTAACTGATCAACGAGTGCATTATGTGTTGATAAGTCGTGGTTGGGTGTATCGGAACGATCACGTATAAAGGAATTCTCTGAAAACTCACGATTTTGACAACTAGCATCTTTTGTGGAAAGAAAGCTGTAGGCGACAGCTTCCTATGGTCCAGGACCAGCTAATATTTTAGGGTTACGATTCGTTCGCAATGAAACAGGATAATCACATATTCAAAGGATGGATTGTATGTTAAAAAGCATGACACACTAGAGCTACTAATGTCAAAAATCCGATATATTCATCAGAGAACAGTTCAGCATAGGTGACGTCATCGGATGTTCCACCTCAAACAAGCTAAACATGCTGTTCACATGATCACAAAACACCTTAGAAATTTAAATGAAATGGAATGTATGATGAGTTTAACATGAACAGAATGACAGTTGTAAGTACGACACAAAATGAATGAAGATTGTGCAAAATGGTTTGGAGATATCACATTTTGGCTGGATGAGACGTGCACATCCTTTTACTAGCAAAATTCTCTGAAATCCCAGTGGCGGTTGAAAAGTATTTTGAGCATGTGAATGAATCTTCAACAGACGGAACTTTAGATGATCGGCAAAATGCATAAGTCTGTATGAGCTGTGTGAAGTGAATCACAGAATGCCGTAAAATGCATCGGGAAGATCTGAGAGGTCGATGGGTTAGTCTATCTCAGCCGGATGCGAAACAGATTCAGGTTAGCGATATTTTCTTCTTACAGACGTCACTACTTATCAACTTTTAAGATTTTTGCGCTTCGTTGTACACCGGTTATTTTAATCGGAGGCAACTTCTCTTTTCCACATCCCTCTATCAAATTTACTCTTGCCTACGTCTGATATGATCCTTAAAAACATTGCAATATTTGACTACTTAAAAGTAATGGGTAGGAAGACATTGAACAGGCATTTATCAACCTACATTTGAACAATTCCTACTACCGGCTCTGTCCACTCTAGGACGAAGTCACCGGAATTCCAAAATGTCCTACTCATATGTATCTCTCCCTTGGTTTTTATGTGCTCTTATCGCACGAGCAAATCATAATCGTCTTGTGATGAATGCTGATGTCTGGCTTATTGTGTAATGTCTAGGAAGCCGTTTTTCAAGAGCCTAATCGACCACCGAAACATGTGTCACGACATGTACAGCGTAACCAGCCACATTAAGTGTACGGTAATCTTTGAGAAATTGAAACTTGTCTTGTTTGAGCGTTGTGACCTTTACACTGTACACCACGATCCTCACAGAGAACTTCAGAATGAATCATTTACTGAACAACGTAAATTACGTCTTCCAAATAACCTGGTAGTCACAGTGACCTTTTCAAGCTGACAGAAAGAGAATCGGGGTCACTTAAACTATTTAACACCGTGAACAAAAATGACTTTATGCAATTATCGGAAATTCTTCCAGATTCAAAAATTATTTTCCGGGGAAATTTTTCTTTAGTGATAGGCCTTTGCGGGTCCGTTGAAATAAATTCTACACCATACTCATCTGATCACAGGCATCGCAGCCACAATTAGTTTTCATCCGGTTGTCCATGAAAAAATTGAGCATCACCAAATCACTGAGGGGCGATGAAGGAGTTTGGTTTCATTTCAACTGAAAATCACCTACAACCGATCAGAGCTGTCGCGGTCCCATAGATTCTCCAGTTGGCCACTTTCGAAAAGACACACTATACTCGAATCCCCTACTTGTCAGAGCACGTCGCTAGTGTATATCCTTGCCAAGACCGGAACTAGAGCTAGCCAACCAGGCTTTCATGAATCAACCGTGTTGACCACTGCGCCACTGATCTCACACTGTACAGGGTTGAATCGTCACAGGTGAACGCTCAGCTACCGTCCAAGGGGTCGACTGGAATGTCTGTGTGTGATGTTCGGTTTGTGCCATTAAATTCGAAAGTGTTATTTTTTGCATCTAATTTTGGTAGTCAGAACGCCTACAGTCGCCTTAATATTTGGAGGCTATTTACCGAGTTGTCGTCTACTAAAACGCTCAAAACGGCGTGTAATTTTTTGTCTTGTTTTGCTGACGGACAATATCGAATTGTCACATCTGAATGTCTGACTGTTTTCGCTCGTATTTTCTGATGAGGTTGCCTAATCGGCTGAATGAAAAAGATGAAAAGACGTGGTAGTCAACAGGGTTGCTGTTTTGGCTGCAGTTCGAATATCGGTTATAGGGAGGACATGCCTTACTGCTGGACTTAAAAAAGAGCGGAACAAGTGTTACTATTTCTTTCCGGAATAGAATGACTGAAAAGGATGTTTCGACCAAATGTCAGTGATATTCGATTTGCTTGCGGCGTATATCATTTGAAGTTACTCTCACACAAGCCGGCTCCCCCAAACACTCTCAGTCTTGTTTGACCGCAACCAATATTTTGAGGTCGACCCGTACCACTCAGCTCAACTTGGGTGAAGCAGTTGCACGAACAGCCAAAAGATACGTAGCCAAGCTGATCAGTTCGTAAGAAAAAATTGTTCCTTTTGGCTTTTATCGGCTGAAAACTACTGGATGAATCCAAACGTAGATAAAAGCGGTAGCAGGGTTTTTGTTTTATGTTAATTTTCAGGATATGTCACAATTACATCATACTGTTGTATCTATAGACATTTCAAACTGGCAAACCCACCCGGTTGTGTCCATCTAGCCTAACAAGATCTGGAGAAGTCAAACATCAGTTGGATTCAACATGAAGTAGACACTGAATATCCTATTGTGATAAACACGCCGTAAAAAAGCTGAGGTCGCGACCTTCTCAACGTTTTCGAAGATAGGTTATTGAATTAATTACTCTTGAACGTGTTACGATCACTTGAGAAATATATGGGCAAATATATATGTAAATGGTGCACAGGTGAATTGATTTTCAACGAGTATATCTTTACTTCTGAATGGTCGTCAGTAAACAAATCAACCTCGTTGATTGGTGTATCACCCGACAAACAATACTCTACTGGACGTGGTGTCAGTTCAAACGTTACCAACGTCCCATGGGTTACATTCTATCAACATGGTTTTCAAGAAGATGGGTTGATATAGGAACATTTAAAGTGCTGTGGCACTATACTTATAATCAATACATGATCTTCTATCGTCCTCTTTCAAGACTGGGGCATTTCCACCCCTACTTTCTTTGTTGCAGGTAATCCGCTTGAGACTGTGGACAGTTTCACATACTTAGGTAGCATTATCTCGTCAGCCTGTAATATTGCTGATGATATATCAGCGATGAGCTATCAGCAAAGGCACGAGTTGCCTTTTCCAAACTGCGTCATCTGTGGCGTCGAAAAGACGTTCGGTTGTCGCTGAAAGGAAGGGTCTATAATGCTTGTGTGCGTTCCATTTTGTTGTATGGTTCGGAAACGTGGCCTGTTCGCAAGCAAGATATCAACAGGCTTGCTGTGTTTGACCATCGTTGTCTCCGCCACTTGGCCCACATTAAGTGGGCTGATCGTGTGAGCAATGCGGCAGTTCGCCGGCGCGTATTCCGGAACGTTCGGGATGCGCGATCAATTGGTCAAGTAGTTACGTTGCACAGCTTGCGATGGCTGGGTCACGTTCTCCGTATGCCAGCTGAGCGTTTACCGTACCGGGCATTATATACTGAGGGCACTAGCGATTGGGTTAAACCGCGTGGTGGTCAAGCAACAACGTGGTCAGGAAATATGAAGACTTTGACTGCTCCATTGAGCAAAGTGGGCAGGCATCGCCTGCCTGGCTGGGGTCCTCGTGATCACTCAAACCGTTGGTTAGAGACGCTATCCGAGATGGCGGTGTGTCGCAGTCAATGGCGTACCTGTATCCATACCATTTCTAGTTCTTCCATTTAGTCTTCTTCAATCTTTTTTGTCCTTCGTAGTACTCTTTCCTTTTAGGATATTCCACGTCACTGTTGAGGTGAGCGGCGGCCCGAGCCACAGTATCTTTGGTCAGGATCATGGTTGTTATCATGATGATGATGATGATGATGATGGTGATGATGATGTGGAGGAGGAGGAGGATGATGATAATGATCGTCCCCTCGGCTGAGAAACAGGCCATACTACTGAATCCACCCATTTTCATTAAGTTTTGGACACGCCTGTCCTCTGCAAAATATTGTCACCGTCGTGTTGTACAGAATGTTGTCATCTAAACCTAGTAACGGTCCTCACTGTAATTTGTAGAGGTCTTCACACCGCGTACATTCGATAGGAGCATTAGGCAGGAAAAGAGCTATAACGGCGTTCATTATTGCGGTTTGTATTTTCACATCCTTATGCAGTCGGCTGGCCAGCTCTTCTTGTCGTGCCCTCATTCAAGATTAATTTTCACCCATTTATCATAGCTTTTTCCATTCACGAAGTAAAACAGCGATACAAATACCTGGCAAAACGCCACAAAAGGAGAGACATGTACTCCTAATATATTTCTCAGTGCACGCACGTAATGTGCAGATCAAATGAAATTTTACAGGCTGCATGTTCACAGGCTGGCATTGATCGGTTACAGTTGGTCACTCAGACTTTGATGGCACCTGCAGCTGTCCATATTTTGTTTAACTGTATCACCTGCCCCACACAATTAAAGCATGTTGACACATGAATAACTCAGGTGCTTGGTGTACATTTCTCGTTGTATGTTAAAACCAATCCCTTTTCTCACCCTCGGTGTTTCAAATTGAGCCATAATTCCACTGTTCACGATGTCATAATCGGTATCATGTTGTGAAGTGGAATATACATGTGATATCGTTTAGCCGCCGACAACTACGTGTGTTGGTGAATGCCGGTTGAGTAAAATTGGCTGAATTTCAAGTTTGGACGTTGCCAAATGTTGCCGATTTTGTGCATATTATTGGTGTCCGGGTGGTCATTCTGGTCTGGATTTAAGGGGGATATTTTATCTAGAGGAGTGTATACCAAAGTATACAGTAATTTGAATATGAAAGCCAAAGAGGGAAGGTGACATTGTATCTTCAAAGTGTCGGCCCAAACCTGAAGGGACGTTCACAAATGCGTCTAAAATATGCCCCGGGACGGAGTACATAGTACCATACACAGCACCAGCCGCATGTGGTGGGCATCCGTTGTCAAACTGGGCTTCATTTAATCTACCGGGCTGTGTGTGCTGGCTCATGCAATTAGGGTGGCGGCAGTCAAATGTTTCGATTGACCTGGCTGCTTATCGAACGGAAGCACATTAGACTGTTGTACTTCCACGTTGTTGTATCAACGTTTGACGAATGTACGCACTTTTGGTTATACTAGGAAATGTTCAACAAACAGTACTAATTAAGCTTGATTTGCTCCAAACCAAGATATTTTCAAATACATAACTGCAGTTATTCTTCACTGTACAGTTGAGACTAGGCGTGATCTGCGTGGGCTTTTCAACCAGAAAGACTTGAACCATTTCACTACTCCGTTTCGTTCATGATTTAAATAGTTGAAAAGTTTAGCTGAGAATTTCTGCAATTTTGACTACACCTTATCCAGTACTGATAGCCAACACGAGTTGGCACGAATTTCATTAGTTAATTTGCCAAAGATCTTCTATCCAACTCCCTTTAGCACAAAGCAGCATCCACTTGACATAAATATGCATTTAATTCCCAAGTTTTTGGCCACATTTTCTTGTAACTTGTAACACATTTCAGTCAATAAAATAAAAGCCCTTGGCTATACTCCCTGGACTTGTTGAGTTTGATATCTCAGATGCTTGTGTTACGAGAAGCCAAAGGGCACTTTATTGCGATGTGTCATTGTCCGAGTGCAATTATGGAATAAATTCAACGGACTATAAAAAGTTGCTTATTTTTGCAATGCAATCGGACTAGACGGAGCCGGTAACACCAATTGGATAACACAGTAGTCTGTTGATAGAAGGGATAAGTTTATTCCCGAACGGCAACCAATTACTACTCATAAAACATACCATAACCATAAGAGATACCTACTTAAACCAATCAACCGAATGAGCACTCGACTAAGGCATTAAGTAGTGCGCACTAAAAAGGGGTCTGAACGTTTTGGTCAAGTTTATCCAGAAGACTGCGATGACAATGTAAAGAGCAGATCAGTTAGCACACCGCAGCAAAGTTGCGAAACAATCGCTAATGCATTTGTGTTTGTTATCTGTAAACCAGTGTACTTGTCCGTCAAACTGGGGCTGTTTCTTAATGATCTAATGCACGTTATTCAGATTTGTAGTGTACTAGTTTCATGTGTGATAAGCGAACGCCAAAAGTTCACTACAACTAACAAAAACATCACCTAAGACAACTTTGACTGTCTAACAGACACGGTTGACGATGACAATTTGACTTTCGCTCTCCAGGATCGGTTGTGTTGTTTTGTATTTTTACAGCCTACATATATTTGGCTCAACTTGTTACCTATCAGACCGCATCTCACACCACACGTTCAAACATTTTGCTTTTGTGAAGTAAGGTTATCACTCTGTTGCGTGTAATCCCTCACAGAACCACGCGAAAGGTCTGGTCTCTAATACTTAGCTTTCTTACCCGTCACAAACAAACACATTCTGTGTAGAGTAAAGTGAGGTGGTACTTTTACAAACCACCTTTTACAGCCTAAAGTTAGGTATACAAACGGCAGCTGCTGATGAACACTGCTCGAGTCAAATACTTTCTGCTGCGAATGTGAGCAAATAGTACTAAGACAGACAGTACAAGTGAGTTATACTCCGACGAACTTCGTTGCATCCTTAAATGTATTTGCTAAAAACATTTTTAGCATGCTGGGCTTAATACATCTACGTAACAAAAGCAGAGGGATTACAGTTCATGGACTACCATGGCAGTTTCAACGACACAATTTTTATCGCGCGTCAGCGGATTAGTTTTGTCAGGTCATAATCGTTTCTCCACATCATGGCATGTTTGTTTTGGGGTACAACCTTGCCTTTACGATTCTTTCGCTTAGTAACCACGTGCTATGCCATCAGATAAAGCTATTTTCAGTTGTTGGGACTCTCGCTAAGCGGTTGGTGTCCCTACCCTGATTCTAAACTGGTGGACCGAATTTCGCACCATTGTGAACCATGTGTTATCGTTATGCTGACAGCTGTTCCCTAATGTTTGAGAACGTTTGATAGACCTCGAAGATGACCGAAGCAGAAGAATTCACAGGAGACCACTTGTTCACCGCAGAGTTGGATCACCGTCACTCTGCTATGGGATGTACTAAATCAAGTCTCCTGTTACTAACCGGTAAAATCAACTAAAGACTCACGGAGCTTCGTTTTTTAACAATCCTTTCTCACTTGTCGGGCGTCAGTTATTATTATATAGCCACAACGTTAGTTTCATCTAAATGGCTGGTCGGCACACAACTCAACGAATAACTGACCTCATTCCTGGTTGCTTACTCGGTCAGATGCATGTATTTCCCACTAAACAGTCGAAGGAGAAGTTCAGCGTCATTAGTTGCGAAGGAATCCCGAGGAAAGGGCAGAAACATCGATGTGATCAACTAGAGCACTCTGAAGGTGCCCAATCCAAAATTTATACTCCTGGCCGTCAGTGAAGCCAAGCTGACTAAACTGAGGGAGCCAGTGTCATGAGAACGAAAGATAGTCGAAAAGTGGTACGATGTTACAGGACTACTCTAGTCATTTGATGTTCCTTCTGTTCAGTAAGTGTGTGTGCTTATGGGTCTGATGTACAGGTCGTCTCTACCGAATGATTTTCAGTGCAAAATGGATAACGGCAATGAGGTAGGATGAGGGCAAGTAACAACCCAATGGAGTTGTAACACAGTGCGGAGAAGAAAATCAGCATACGGTCAAAGAAATAGGGTTATTAATTAGTGGTTCTATATCACTGTTACACGGTTATTTTCGCCAACTTACAACATGCTCTAAGCAGGGCACACTATCCAGAACTTTCTGTCCGGTGTTCCGGCTGTTATAAATCAATTAAGTCTCATCATTGATGCTTTCAACCAAACGGTTTCCCAACCCACACATTAGTCAATAACCATGTACTATCCATTCGGATTTTGGTTAGCTAGTCACGCGAATGTCGGACACTTGACGACAGTTATCCTATTGACTATAACAGGGACAGGTATATCATCGAAGCAAATTGAGGCGTGGTCGTAACTGACGGTGAATTCACATTTGGATAGCGGTAATTAAATTTTAAGCTGAACATCACCCAATTGTGAACGCAGCTTTCACATTCAGGTAGATAGTCAAACCATCCTTTATCGTAAAGAATTAAACTCGAGTTTCGTGACTGATTAACAATTAACCCATTTTCAAGACTTATTCACAGACCAAACAAAGCGGTCAAAAACTTGTGGGTGATTCAGACAACTCTGAGGCAGCCATTATGCAGCGGTTCGGTTCTTAAGGTCAGAAGTAATATAGCACCGTAAATCGCATCAATATAACTTATTGCCTTGGGAGTGTGCTAATCACGATGAGACGCCAGAATCTACGTCCTACCCTTTTGACCGAGTTAGATTTTCTGTCTTTTAAAGTGTTTCGTTGGTGGTGATTGTGTTGAATCCATTTTCTTCTCAAGTCGCTAGCACCCTAGTTCGTAAAGAATTAGTTGTTCTTCCAAAAACTGTGCAGCGTTGATTTCTTTAGAATAACAATGGTCTTAAAACACTGGTCATTATTACTGAGCTCTCAGAAAAGCCGACAGTTTTGTGTGGATGAGCAAACGTCTTTGTTTAACGAGAATTATGAAATGCACACAACAACTACAAATAGATTGTTACCTGGAGGTCAGAAAGGTTGTGCTTATTTCTAAATAACAGTTCGGTGGCCTGAATTGAAGCAACTCGGTGTTCATTAAAACGATGTGTAATGAGCTGCCGTGGTCTTCATGCATATGGAAGGCCTTTTCTGACATCAAATAGTGGTACATTGGAAACATCTGAACAGAATAGTTAAAGGACGACAATGTACACATGCTAGCGTTTAGTATGGAATCATTAATGTCAAATAATCGTTAACACAGAAGCTTTCAGTTTAATGTTTGAAAGTTTTAAGGAGAAGAACGAAGAAATGAACGTTAAACATTAGACAATATGACCCGGAAGACACTGCCTGAAGTTTAGGCCCACGACGGACCAAGGTTCAAAAGTGATCGGTTTTGAATATGCTTAAACAAGTTTACGGTGGGTAACTCAAGAAATTTTAAGAAGCGTGGGTTGTGGTGCGTAGTGTGATGGTGACTACTGAGAGAACTTCACCTTTGTGGCCACTTGACAGACTATCTTGGCTGACGGACAAAGCGAGGGCTAACGTGTCGCTGTGATTTCAGTTGTCTTTCAGTTCTGTTTGTGTGACTGCTTCAGCAGCACGGAGTGCTATCATTTACTAGTTTGTTCAACTTACCAAAAGAATATAAATGTTCCAATATTTTCCATTTTCTAAGTAATATTTTGCTTTGCTTCCGCTAACCTGATAAACAATAGAGTCTGATGCCCGCTACCTTCCGAGCATTTCTGTCTGCATTTGTTGGGTCTCTCTGACCCAGTAGACAATTTCGTGAACCATAGTTCAGTTGATTAAACTGATATCCAGTATAAGTTTACGTGGTTAACTTTCCTAGATGAAAAACACAATATATCTGGTTCTCTTATTGGTGTCCTATAAAAGAGCTTGGGATTAGTGACTCATGTCTGTCTTGGGTATCTTTGCATCTGAGCTTCGATTAAACCTGAGCTTTTTTGACCACATATGAGGGAGGGCAAATGCACTCCCGAAAAAACGACGAAGCGGAAATGCGTTGCTGATTCACAATTTTCATCAGAAAGAGTGTACCACCGAAAAGTACTGCTTTTGTCCTGTTGCAATGAATAGACCAGCAGCATACAGCGTTGAGAAGTCATCTCGATAAAATCAATATGGTTATTTTGAACCAATTCGGAATTCGGAATAAACCTACTTACTTTCACACAATGGTGCCACAGCTCAACCGAATCCCAAATAAAAATGTTTGTTTTTTTCTTATCTTTGCAATAGGCCGAAATCTACTACAATCGCCGATCAAGAATTCCATTAGTTGTTTTCAAAGATATTGCAAACAGGTGTGGAAATGAAACAAACAAGTTTGCCGGAACGTAGTTGGCTTTCGATTATTGGCTGTGAATTCTGCGCACCCAAGTTCAAATACCAGTCTTGTCACTTTTTTTGGAGAATTTTTCTTCAAGTTTACAATGTTATCGGACGATCTGAGATAATTCAGTGCTAAAGCGTTTGTTGGGTTCAAGGTAACTGCAGACTCAAGGGTTAGTCAAGTTTTGCGCAGTACTGGCAATTTACTGTCAAACTCATACGGTTTTTTGTTACCTGTTCAACCAGATAACTTAAACGAGAGTCATTTGAGCTATAAAACAATTGGACTCGTCAATTTCGCTCACCTTACTAACCTTCACTTGGTTGCGGAGGAAAAGGCGCGTTTCTTATCTTGTGAACCGTGATTCTGAGCCGAATAGTACAACTGCTAACGCTCCCCCCAACAGTCGGAATAAATCCTAACTGAAAAGAATAGCTCACTTTAAATGTTCTGGGCAGTTTTCGAACTTGCGACGTCTAACCAGTCAAAGTTTAAGCAAAAGGTTGCGGGAATTAGAAAACTGTAGCGAGAAACAGATGCACAAGTACAGGTGAAGGTGGAATTAAAAAGCACATCCATGAAATGTAACGGCAGACGTAAGATGAAGTTTATTAGGTCAAAAATATCAGCTACGGACAATCAACACTGTCAGAGGGGCCTGGACTACACCGGATAGATAACCCTATGCGTCGAATGGTCGATTAAGTCTCGGAAAATACTACATCGAAGCTGGATAGCACGAACAAAGATCCTGAGAAAATGCGGTCTAGATTCAACGATTGGATAATGTTCACCGGGACACCTCTCGAAGGTCAGGGCTATCCACTCGTAACGCGCAACCGAAACCAGCCAGCGCGCACGAACTGAATTTGAGTAGTGTGACGGGGCGTGTTGCTATCTTGTCGGTGCAGTTTTGGTTTGCGTTTGTGTGAGTCGTGTGCATGGCTTACTGGGCCTTCGGCTCATGCTTGTTCATATTGTTTCTCTTTTTAGAATTGTTGTTCGAACCCCTACTTCTGAAGAACGCTGTCCCCTGATGCGTCCACATTGCCCGAAGGTTGGACTGCGAAGTCACGGACAATCAAAGTAGAGTCGGCTGGCCTGCATGTTACACACTGTATGGTAGATCGTATCCAACCGGACGACATGAGCTTCAGAAGCGCTTTGATGGTTTCATCTAGCATCGTGATGAGCTGGATTCCCTGACTGATGAAGGCTCTACCCTTCCCGATGTAACGGATACCAAGAGAGATCACCGTGTTAGAAGCGGCTAGTAAATGGATAATATCTGGGCAGAAGTGAATGGACTCGTCAGCAAAAGCAGTTGAGCTGTGTTTACGGTTACCATAGATTAACAAAAGTTTGGTCTATCATATGGCGATTTTCAGTCTGGATGGCTCCGGAGCACCAGCGAAAGCTGCAAGCTTATCGGAGAGATGCTTCGGCTCTTTGGTCAAGATGGTCAGATATTCGGTGTACACGAAACCGCTGACCAGTGCATTGTGGGACCGACAACAAAACTTTGCTTGCAATAAAGCCGACACCTCATTCACTGCCATAATGAATAGCAATGGTGGCAATGGGTTATTGTGGTGAACATTCCACTGGGACCAGAGGACAGAACGTTCAAGCGCGGCTGAAGCGTTTCAATGAAAATTAGCAATGTATTGTTAGCGATGGAGAAGCACAAAAAACTTGTGTCGACTTAATAGTCAAGTATTGCCAGATGGAATCTAACGCTTTAGACGTATCACTAAAGACTGTGAACAGGCTGTTAATAAATGAGGTGGTAAGATCGCCTCAAGACAACCATCAGAGTGCAGGGATATGAAATGAAGTGTGGACAGCTGCAAAAGTGTAATCCAAAGATCAGTCATTAACTTGTCAAAGCAGCATATCAGCGTTAAAAATATAGGGATAAGTGTCAAGTCGCTTGGAGGGGAAGGGTTATTTACTTCAAGAACAAGCATGATATGGGAGCAACACAGATGGACTGAATAACCTTCAATCAGCGGAAAGTGGCTCAAATATCTGGCTGATATTAACTTTCATACTCTTCAAATATGTGGGCAACAGTCTGTCCAAACCTAGGGTGGTATTTTTCATGCTGGACCAAGGGCAAGCTGTAGACAGAATATTACGTGGTGGTCGCTCATCGATATGCAGATATACCGATGATACTTCAGACCATTACTCTGTTGGAATTATCTGGCGGTCCACAATTTGTCACGTAGGCAGTTCACCAGCTTCCAGAAAAGACTGAAATAGCAGCGTCCTTCTTCCGCTGGTGGTAATGGGTTCAAATTACCTTCCATATATGCTGCCTAGTCAAGTAGGTTCTAGAAGTGACACAAACACGTCGTCGATCGACCGATCGCCAGATGTAAGAGAAGGTTTGCGAGGCGTGCCTACCTGCACCGTGGTAGAAATGGCTGTATGAAGACCGCGGGTAACTGCTAGCAATTCATTGCTGTCCAGAAAAATCTCGCTACTGGATTCAGTTGGGTTACTGCTGACTGGACCAAACAGACATCTATCCGGAGTGGTCAACATCTTGGGACTTCATATCCGAGTCATATTTGTCTGTGAGACGGTTGAAAGCTCATAGACACGTCCAGACTCTGTCCAAAATACTGCCAGGGAAGTTTGACCAGAGCCGATGGTGTAGTCCGCGTCGAGTGGAGCGTGACGGAACTAGCTCATTGGCTAGTCTGACAAAGGAAGCAGATACTTGTTGATACCAATTTGATCCAGCAGCTTTCAGGCGTCTGAGCTCCTCACGCTTGTGGTCGACGAAATGCTTATACCTTCTGTATTGACTGAGACCAAGTTCGGTCGGAAAGCAGCGTTCACAATCAGCCCGGTCAAAGTATGGGAAACGCTGAGTACTCACATCCGGTACCGGACTATCCCTACCTTGATGCATGCAAGCATGCACCTCCAAATCAGCATTCAATTTACATATCTGGCCACATTCTGAACAGATGTACTCCGCACGCCTATCCTGTGTATTGGTAGCCGCCGGCGCGGAATATACTACTACATTAGAAATCTCCCGAATGAAATTAGCAAAATACTCTCAAGTGTTAAACAAAATGTCCTCTTCAACTCATTCTTGCTGTTTTCATTTCGGCTAACAGACGAAGTGTTCAGTTCTGGTAAAATGTTTTCTGCAACCGCATTCCATATTTCCTGTGGAGTCAGGTATTTTAAACACACAGTTTGGCGCACAATCATACGACTCTGTGCCGGATAGCTAAGAACATCAACTGGAACACATTGATACTTTAGGTCAAATTGAATTAATCGGTTGCTTCCACCGTTTTCTCTCGCCAAATCAATTTGGTTGTCTCAGAATGTAATACAGTCACATCCCATTCTTTCTTGGCTTGTACGATTCTTTTGACGAATCAAGGATACTGTATGCTTATGGCATACAACACACAACGAGACGGTGCATGACGGCTATGAGATCATCTGTAGATGAGTATACAAAAACTACTGATACTCTGAGACCATGTTGGGAGCTAACTGGAACGAACTCGATGGTTCACCAGCCTGCAACAGCGTTTAGGTATCCACGTGCTTACAGGTCATGTGAATATTTCGATTTTCTTGTTGCAGTACAGTGTTTTCTAATTGGCAATCTCTAGTTCACGATAGGATATATTGTGTAAGCCTCCATTAATACGAAGTCACCGTTGATTCTCGATGGACACAGTGTGAGCGAGGTTCTGCGCACATCACTACATAACTAATTGGCACTGAACCACTGATTATGAATCAAACGAGGTTTCCTCACATTTCTGATGAATTGCTTTTTGGTGAATTTATTTTAACCAAACTGAGTCAGATACGACTGGGAGCACGAGAAATATTCTCCAACTTTGTTGCACGTCTGATGCTCACTGGTTACGAATACTGCAAACGAAGGAGGGGACACTATGATACGGCATACTTCACACGGGATAGAATCATTTTTGGTTGTGGCTCATTTCGTGACTCCCTGCTCTACCGTGAAATTCACGGTTTCCATCAGCTTAAACATATTCCAACTGTGTTCACACTCAGCATCTTTGAAGAGCAAACTGGTAGACGATTTTACGAAACATATCAAAGCGAAACCATTGCCGATGTGCAGCAAATCAAAGAATTGATCGCGATTAGCACCAATCACCCTCTTGGAATTATAAAGGTGCAATATCCTTCCGTATTACCAAACAGTGGTCTTGCCCAGTGCCAACTTGATCTTTCCGATGGTTCTGTTTTATCATTTGCGTCAACAACCAATTCGGAGCCCCAAGGTCATGGGACCAGAAGACGAGCAAATGAGTCATGCACGTCACTCACTGAGTCATCTTCCTCGGCACAATCAGGAACGTATCACATTTATTCATCGCCAAACGATAAATGTCCACGTTATTCGGGTACGAGTGTACTGAGCTCACTTAAGTGGTTCAGTCAAAACCAAAATCAACTACATCAACCAAATTATGTGAATATGCATCCCGCAAGTCCCATTGGTACCACGTTAATAACTGAAGGTTCCATTTACATGTATGCCTTCTCAAAAAGAGCTTCAAATTCGGACAGTGATCTGTCAGATTCTGATTGCACTGTGTCCATGTGACTGGAAACCAGCAGATGCACAGAAAGCATTATCGTCGTTAATATGTTATTTTTTCACTATACATATGTACAAAGGCGTCCTTTTTACCTCAAGTTTGCTTTAGTCTAGTGCTGTTCTCCTATCAGTTCTGTTGATCACAGTGATAGGTTGTTGTTGATAGGTTATTTATGCAAGTCTGAGGTACATGATACAACCAGCATGCATCGGTTACGCCTTGGGGATTTCAAAACGGAATGTGAGTCTACATACCAGAAGTACTACTGTTTTAAAAAGTCGATTTACTGCTAGTTAACCTTTAACCACATCATTTTTCAATGAAATCGCATTGATCTTCGTGAATTTTATTTGATTTTTCAAGGTAATCTATATTGTACTCCGTCGTCGCGTAATGGCGTCACACTGATAACTGGCTGGCAATTGATGTGGGTCCAAAAAATGTGCGGCAACATTAAAATATAGTCTTTTTCACAGTTTCGTGTGGGGGTTACCATGACGAATGAAATCAGCGCAATTGCTAACAGCATCGGCACTATGTTATCCTGCTGGCTCACAGTCGCCCAACAATGGTCGTCATACATTGTGATCACGGCAAAATCAGATGCGGTCAGTGCGCAAAATGTAATCCATTGATAGCTCAGTTAACGGAACAAAACTGAGCATCTGAGTAATGGGGTAACGCTCGCTAAGGACTGCTTACGAAACACCCACGACATATGACACGTACTCATTTATGCAGTTTGGTCCTAATTCTCAAATTCCGCCCATTCTCAACTGGCTTAACTGACGCCACAACTAGCGCGCAGTTTGTTACGAGTTCGAATTGTCTGTTGCCAACCCTCCGTGAACAGGCGTCAAAAAATTGATAATGTGCTGTGACTTGCACTGTGCACACGCTGGTCACGTGACCACAACACCGAATTGCCTTTATCTTTCAATCCACCCTACCCCATTGATAAAATATTGCATTCGGTATCAGGTGAATCCTGCATAACGCAACCATTCTACGGTTCAGCAACATTTCTGAAAGGGGAATTGAAAGTACAGAATGCGTTACTGATTCACATCAAGTGATCTGATGGCGTCAAAAGGAGGTCAGTCAGTCGCCGCTGAAAGTCGTGATGTATTACGATAAGAGTACGTTATGTTTCGATCATATTTTGTGGCTTATATTGTACGTTCGATCGCTACAAGGTATGCGAACTTGACATGCGGTCACATGGTCACATTTTACACACACGCCAGAAAATCTATTAAGCAGTCAAAATACTGAACCAACAGTCTTGCGGTGAACTCTATCTCTCTTCCATGTGACACGTAGCCTTGTGATTCTGAGTACATAATAAGAATCACCACAATCCTCAGCAGTATTACCTTGGTTGTGCTTATAGTTTAAGAATATTTCTAACAATTCTATCCGTCGTTACGAGTTCTCATCGACTTTCACTTCATGTAGAAAATTCACCCAAACCAGTTCCAGCCTAGTAATTTGGTGTGTTCATATGTATTCACCCAGTCGGTTTTGAATTAATATCTGTTTGGTGAGTAAACAACATGTCCTTTTAAAAGGCAGAAGACAGAAGCATCGCCCAGAGTATAAAAAACCACCACAAGACGGATGTAACACGAAGATCTTCGTTGGTTTGTTCCTGACATTCACGTGGCCTCTACCTGCCAAGTCTAATCAGTGACGGAATCATTAGTGAAGTAAATGAGTGGCTGAAAACGGTAAAATTTAGTGAAATCAGTCGCAGTGAATCAACTTGAAGGTTTTAATAAATATAGACGGTACATAATGTCCGTACGGCTTTCACGTGACAAAAAAGTCCTTTAACGGAAAACGACGCTTTCTACCACTGTTCCAATCGTCAACTTTACTGACTTGTCGAATATCTTGCAAAATGAAGAATTACCTGAACTCTATCATCCTGATGAATGTAACTCCCCTCAGCACAATGACAAAGAAACTTAGAGCACCGTTACGCCTGCATAACCTGGAAGAGAGTAGGAAAATTTGCCCAGTTTCTTCAAAAAACGACTATTCTTTATATGTATACGAAACTCATGCTTGAGAAGACAACACACAAACAAGACAAGCAGATGGGTATGGCTCAAGCCAGATGGTGAGGTACGGTGAGGTATTCATGTTATCTGAAATGAGCTCCAGAACAGCCACACACTGAGCAACGCCTGTCAGCTTGTATAGTAAAAGTTTTACGATTCCGTCATTCCATTCTCACTGACTTTTCGTAAAATATCCTGACGACAAGTTAAGGTATGCAAGGAAGGAGATACAACTTAACCGTGAGCTTCTGGTCTCCAGTTGCAAGAACTTCGAATCGTAACAGCGAGCCAGTAAGGGACTAACTACGTAACAAAACACGATAGGAATAAAGTCCATTGGAATAAGTTTGACCACAATATACATGGTCATGGATTCATACTCAACCGTTATCGAATATTTAGCCCAAATCTGACACTTGCAGTATGAATTCGCAAGCAGCCACTCCCGACATTCTGTGATGTGGGGGTAACAGTCGAAGGCTTCAACAAAGCAAACTGAATTTCTGGGAAACTCTAGTTTCATTGTCAGCAATGGTCAAGTTCTTGTAAAGTGAATACATATCAAGTTTTGTTTAAACGGGGATCTATTCAACCAGTTTTCGGACGACGACGACGACGACTAATAGATACGCCTGGGATGACTGATGACTGACTGAGGGTTTCCATGCTTCAAGTGACGGCATGCGACGTAGTTCAATTTGACTGCATGGGAGGAGGTATTCGGATGAGTAATCTAAAAGCCATACTCTAACTGTTGCACTCAAAATGCCTAATACATCTAAATTAACGTAAAGTTTGATGATTTGAAGTAACAGATTTTGGTCAATAAACCGGTCATTTCAAATAAGAAAATTATGGACTGGGTCTTTGTATCTTGGAAAAAGGAAGATTTTTCGATCTTATTCCGCACTAAAGATTACCGCGGATTTGCAAATCGTCCTCGAGGTTGCTTACTGTTGCGTTACTTTCGGGCTGTTTGCTCATTCTCATCTCTTTAGCCAAATTGTTACACTAGAAGAATACAAAAACAAACGCAGCAGATTTTGAAAAAAAGTTCAGCTCTGTTGAGTTTGTTGTGAATTAACCACCACCCTTGACTAACATCTACCATTGTTCCTCTGCTAACCGTTTTACTCAAATTACCAAAAGAACATACATTACAGAAGGCTAGAAAATTTACCCGGAAAAGTCGGTGCGACGTTGTTTTCAGACTATGCTGGGAATAACGGTGTACACCAACCCTTACTAGCTACCCTCCAGATGTTACGCAGTTCAAGATCAAAGTCAATTATTTGATAAGCAATGTTTCATTCTTGTGGATAAATCATCAAAGATTTGGTGGGAATATTAACAACAAACCAATTTCAGTACTGTACAAAACAGGTTTATCCAGTAGAACGAAATACTCATAACGAAATTACGTCTGAACGGCATACCTCGAGGTGTTTATTGTTGAGCGATCTTAAAGCTCCGGGACTGGTTTTTAATAACCAATCTTGAAAAATTAATCACGTTGAAACTTAATTGTTTTAGATTTGTGACAATAAACCGTCATATTTCTTCATAACCTTATTCTGGTCACATATGTATTGCCCATTAGTTTAATTGCATTCAGCCGCTAAAAACGCATTTTCCAGTGCTAGGCTAACCTGGGGGCGAATAAGTTTCTAAACTTTGGCCTTGAACCAACAGTTAATACAGTACAAAGTCAAGTCGTTTGGTTTTGGTACGGTTTGGTTACAGTAACAGTTTGGTAAGTGTACAGATATCATATAGTTAACGTATAGCTTTTAGATTACTCATCCGAATACCTCCTCCCATGCAGTCAAATTGAACTACGTCGCATGCCGTCACTTGAAGCATGGAAACCCTCAGTCAGTCATCAGTCATCCCAGGCGTATCTATTAGTCGTCGTCGTCGTCGTCCGAAAACTGGTTGAATAGATCCCCGTTTAAACAAAACTTGATATGTATTCACTTTACAAGAACTTGACCATTGCTGACAATGAAACTAGAGTTTCCCAGAAATTCAGTTTGCTTTGTTGAAGCCTTCGACTGTTACCCCCACATCACAGAATGTCGGGAGTGGCTGCTTGCGAATTCATACTGCAAGTGTCAGATTTGGGCTAAATATTCGATAACGGTTGAGTATGAATCCATGACCATGTATATTGTGATCAAATCTTGTCCCAAGTGTGTTCGCTTTTCATATGTTGTAATTTGTCATACTACTCAGCTGCGCCCGTTGTGCTTCGGGTTTGTTCTTCCAAATATTCAATACAAAACATCCACACTTTTGAATGGCGCCAGGATATGCTGTATTACTTACGGAACAAAATTGGTCTTAATCCGTATAAAGCTTGGATTAAGCATTTATCTTTACGATCACTCTGGTTGTCTGATGCCTGCATTGCACACAGTGCGCTGTTTCTCATTTATGTTGGTGGGTGGGTGTTACTGATAGTTCGCTCTGGTTGATCACCTGTCACCACCTGTTCATTAAAACACACACCTACCTCAATTCGGACCTCACCGTTATCTTACAAAAATCAGCGATTATTACTTGCATACACCCTGTCGTTCCGGATTTTCTGCTGGATTAAATATAAATCTTGTATTTGTATGCATTTTTGCACCTGTGGGTACAGGCATCCAATCGGAAAGTGGCGCAGTGAGTGTTCATGTTAGTCGTTGTTGTGACTGTTCATCTGTTTGTTGGCCACCTGTTTAGATGGTTGGCGTATGGATTGGTTGAATGATGCTAATATGACCTTGTATGTGTTTCCACTTCAGGCCTAACGAACACAAAGATTCTGATTTATTGTCCGACAGACAATTTAAGATCTACTGTATGAATAGTCTGCGTTAGCTGACAAGTGATTCTTTGCTTTTACGGAGCCAAACATTTGCTGAACAAATGCCGGAAAGTAACTTTGGAAACAGTGGCCGCCAAAGTCGTCAGAGTATTACACGTCCAAGTTCCCTTGGGTCTTTGCCAACCGGTGAAAAAGAGCCAATATATTTCAACTGTTCTGCACATGCTTTCTCGAGGAAAACACTAAAAGACAATGATAATTTTACTGTCGAGGGGGCGGAAGTTTTTATCAGAAAGACTCCACGTGTTCATCCAGTTACGTATGAACTGCTTTTTCTGGAGGACCGAATCAAATTTAAGGGATTTAGACCCGCGCTGCGAAATGAACGACATCGAACCGTGCCATACAATCAGATTAAAGGAGCTTACACACTATCGAACCATCCTAACCTACTTGTGTTGGCTATCGATTATAAGGAAAAAGGAAAAAGAAAATATGAATCTTTTCTCTTGTCCAACTCGCAAATTACAGACCGGGTGAAGTCAATTTTACTGATGGTGAGTGAAGATCCGGAAAATTTACTTCGAGACTACGAATCCATACGACAGACATCCATGTCCTCATCCCTTTTACCCACGACTACCGAACCTTTACAAGAAGTAAAACTTCCGAGATCTCTCTACCCCGTATCGTCTTCGAATATTCACATGGCAGAGAAAACAACATCTCCAGGTCCCGAGGTGAGAAATGTTAGATCAGCAGGGTACCATATAACACGATCCAATTCGCCATTTGTTCAGCGAATTCTAAATAAAGGAACGAAAGAAGATGAAGACAGATCCA
Organism: Paragonimus westermani; assembly: GCA_008508345.1. NCBI lineage: Eukaryota > Metazoa > Platyhelminthes > Trematoda > Plagiorchiida > Troglotrematidae > Paragonimus > Paragonimus westermani. The sequence goes on along the minus strand of QNGE01002308.1, from coordinate 31,333 downwards.
GCGAACGCGTTGCAATTCACAAAACACCTACAAAAGTGTCAAGGGTTTGCCATTCTATTGATGATCTAGAATTGGGTCAAGCAAATTGTGTGGAATGGAAACTAAAAAGCAGCCAGAAAAGAAAGTCATTGGATAACAGCTGCGAAATTATCGGTGACCTCGAATATCAGTGGCCCGGAAGCGTAATATATCTTATCAATGATGGTGAACACGGACTTCATGTTGTGGATAATGGACCAATCTATATGTTTTGTCAACGTGAACTTTAATTTTTCATTTTCCTACATCTATATCTTTAAAAAGAAAACAATTCCACAAGCAAGACTTTCAAGTTTTGTGGTGCTCACTGTATCCTACTGATAACTTCCATTGATAAGTTCAGTGTGTGTTGAAATAAAACTTTTGCTCTGTGTCTTATCTGATTTCACAAGTTTTTTATCATTCTAATCTGACAACAGTTGTTCACCGCTTTCTGTATGACAACAATTGTTTAACTTTTCTCGCCAAATGACAACCCAATGGAATTGTGCTTGATTTCACCATGTCTCCGTTAGTTCGTATCATGGTATCCCGATACGTTGATAATGACTTACAACCAATCAAACATAAGCACAGTTACCCATCATGGTCTGCGTAACATAGTGAAAATGGTACTGCGTAACAAATCTTACATAATCCTATTTGCCTAGTTATTCTCACCCAGTGATCACACACTTTCAAGTCGGCTGAATGGAAAAATGACGTTTGAAAGAGATATTTGATAAGTCCCAAGTATAAATATGATGAGAATTCTGCAGTTAATGATACCCAATAGAATGCGTTATTCCGATCTCCAGGCACTCGTTCACATATCTGGATCACCATGAGTAAGCAAGCGCAACAAATATTTATCAGCGCTTCAAGTCATTCTCCACTTTGTAGAACTTGAAATTAGTTATTGTGCCTAAATCCAAGTTCAAAATCAAGACAATGCCTATTCTAATAAATGTTCAAACAGACCGATCAGTCAGTCTCCCGTGTAGTAAACCAGTCCAACTTCAGTCGCACCGACGTCTACATAGGAAGGACAAATCGGCGCTTGCACCAGCCTATGACGAAGCACATTCTTGAACCGTTATCGACTACATTGTCAAAAAACATCCGGACTCGAACAACCTCGAAGAACACGTCCTCGTCTATCGCCAAACATACTTTAGCGACTGGTCGCCTAGTTGACTTTGTCTAATCGTTCAAGAAAGTGTTACATAATCTCACTCCGAAACTGCTAGAAACCACCGAGGCAACGCTAATCAAAGAACATCGGCCAGCTTTGTGCACAAAGGGTACTGACGCAATCTCATTGCCGTGCAATTAGCTGCAACATCATCACGCGAAAGGTCAAAACGATGTGGTTGATTCGTTCAATTGCTGTTGCTATGTCCAGTTTGTACGAAATTTGCTGGTCTCACATTGGTGACTGATGGAAGTAAATCGAAATGTTAACATCTCGCGATACATGTGTTCCCTCTGTTTTGATTAGACAGAACATGAACTGTAACATTTAGGCAAACAACATTGACCGATGATCCACACATTTACAGCGAACTTGTAAATGGCCGAAAAGGCAAGCTAGTGCTGAGAGTGAACACGACTTTTGTTCGAAAGTATATCTCTGCATCTTATGTACACAGTGCTGAAATTAAGATTTACCAGACGGGTCCTTATATACAGGACAAGTTAATAGTGCCTACCTCAGCAGAGTGTAGTAAGCGTCCATTTTGTTGCTTGTGAAAGACAGCAATTGACAACGGGCTGTCAAGGTTGTAGGTTGTCCCGAATACGCGACGCACGTTAGACGAAGTCTGCTTCCCGCATGAATGATTCTTGATCTCATTCGTACAACTTCAAAGGGGGCAGCTAATACGGTTGTACAACAATTCTTGCCAATGCTGTCTTGCTTACTTGCAACTACCTCCCTCTGAGCGGAACTGCACATACACGAATATTGGTGCACGCAGTGCGAGGTGAGATGGAAGGATACGCTACATTTATGGACAGTGTTGGCACTCTAGTGGTGTCAAAACTTAGAACCGCGTAGACAGTAGTTTTTAACCGCTTCTTCACTAACACAGGAACATCGTCATATCCACTTACGTTTGCAAATAGTTTATCTGTTAGGACTAATGACGTGAGTCACTGATCACACGCACTAATCATCTGTATAGCAGCCCAGAAAGAAGTAGCTAAGAATGGAGATCATAATATTCAACTTGTGAAATTATTCCGAATATAAGGGAAAAACGGCATTTTTACTGAAACGTTTTGGCCAAGGCGACAAAAATATCTCTTACACCTATCATTCAAAAGATTTCATGTCTTTCTGAAAGAAATGAAGATGCAACTTGCTGGTACGGAAGACTGAACGAGATTCCCAGGTGGTCATCTATACTGGGATTTGAGTGCAGTTTGAGAAATCTGTTAGGCTAAAGAATACATAATTGCAATGACTGTGAGTTTTGCGTGTATGCGAACCAACGACGGAACTAGCGTCCCCAACGGCGGAAACGGTTTGCAACCTATGTTACCACGTCACGCATAGAACAGAAATTTTACACTCAGTCTCCATCAGTCACCCATTCCATTCCACCTGCTCAGTAATGGCAACGTCAGAACCCAATGTAAACTGCTTGAGAAATCTTACCAGAGGCAAGAGTCCCCTGGACAATTTGGCGAACTCAGTATAACATGGGATAAGATAGTGACTGATTCAAAACGATACTTCGGATTGTTTCGTTTTGCTATCTGGCCTAATTGTTAGAGCTGCTCTTGGGCATACTTTTTCAGTCGCTGCTTGCATTCCGGTCGAAACTCGGAATTTTTGCGATTTTTCACTTTTACAATTAGAGATCAGCTGGTTGAGCAGGGTATGATTTATAAATTCTTTGAAGTGCCTGATGGCCTGTTTGACGAATAGGCCTCGTGAATAAAAGAGTTGCTCCAAGACCAGCGAAGAGTCTGATGAGAATAAACGGTTTACTGCTGGATGCTTGCGTTCTACAACAAAAAGATAAGCTTTACAAAACGCGCATAGAGCTTTTTACACTGTCTTCACGAACATTGGCGTATCTACAATGTTAGCTGCACAAACATGGCACGCTGGCAATTTGTTGTTCACGTCAAACAGTGTGGAGCAAAACGGTTTTGAATCAACTGGGACCACTAGGCGTTTGTAGTGAAGTAGACGGATGAAATCCATCCACACCCTCAAAGACGGCTCTAATTCAAAGTGGACCACAAATTAATTTTCCCGGCGATATCCTGTTTGTTTTTCAGACGACTCAGAAAAATTTTCTCAGGTTTACCGAGACGTTTCTACTGATTTCGGAATAATTGGACGAAATCCGATTTTCACACGACGTGTTGTCACACTGATCATGGTATCCTAACAGTTGATTCGCATCATACTTCCGCCCAACAGAACGCATCCTCAATTATTGCTACCTGTGCTGCACAATATTGCGGCTTTCCAACAGTTGATCTGAATTTGTCCGTAGTTGATAGTGCTTCCCTCACGTGGGCATTTACTTTCGTTTTGGGGCCAAGTAAAATATTGTTCAGCAGAGGTTCCGTTAGTTGGTTAAAGATTTTATTTGGTTTCAATGGTTTGGATTCTTGGACAAACCGTTATTTCAGTTTATCATGTAGTCTAAAGCAAATCTGATAGACCATGCATGCCACATCCATCCACTCCGGCTTAGTGACCATTACTTATTAAGGTTTGGCTGTGGGAAAATAAAATTCCTCAATGAAGTTCCTTTCGGCAGTACTGTTCTGGGTAGTGAGTCCACAGCCACCGGCAAAGATTTCTGTCCTTTATTCGTAAAAGCAGAACAGATGAGCAACTGATTATTGAAAAAAGAACGTTTAATAGCAGTCCATTCGAGAGCTGACGGACCGATGGAACAATACAATTCAAGTCTCGAAAAGCTTCCATTTTGAACTGCCGACTGAAACCGACACAAACCATTTAATAAGTCAGTGAGCAACGAATCCTGTTTGCTTGCACTTACTATCTAAGCGATCGTTAAAGCGATGTTAAGGTGGAGTGCAGATTGTCAGGCCGTTCGTCCTCTCTCCTTGTTGACTATTCCAAACTACTAGTCGTGAAACGTTGGACATACACAGTTTTGCATTTGTACCATCATTTTGAGAATGGTATATGCAAACGGCGTACATTTATACTAGAAATAGTGCTGAATCCCTAACAAGAAGAAGCAATGTTTTCGATAATCTTGTCCATCGACTGTGTTGATACAGTGACCTTCAGAGCCCACCTTTCTAACTTTCTCATTGGTTGGTTTGTCAAATCACCCGACTTTATCTGTGACTACTTTTCTTGATATGTACTGAAAATGCAGTCCCCAAATGTTTCAGAACTTCTCCAAATTTACCTCCTTATCACAGAAACACTCTCTTCCCTCTTTTAGCCAGTTGACTATCGAACGTCTTCATGCAGTTTTGACTAAATGTCTACTTCCAAGAAAAAGGGTTTTTTGTTTGCTTCCTAGCTGACCAACCGCCTTGTGCAATGGTTACAGTCCCACAATAATCATTTAGCATTTCCCGTGGTCTTACGGTGACGGGTTGGTACAGCACTGATTGTTCAGATCTTTTTTTTGTCCGGACCCTCCCGGATTATCTGTCTTATATTTTTTCTGCTTTCACTTCAGTCTCGTCTGTTTCCACCAAGATGCCATGAAATTATCATTGACCTATCCGTTCAGCTACCCGATTAGGCACTGTTCGTTTTCCAGAGATCTAAACTAATACCAATTTATTACAGCTTCTCGGAAATTAACGGACAATTTACTGTACACCCCAATCTCATGCGATGATGGTTCGGACAACGTTGTAATGACTCTACAGAAGCTGGCAACAGGCCTATCTTTTGGAGCATCTGCCCTGAAAACAGATGAATCATTTGGTCTATATCCTAACAGGTCACCTTATTCTGCGTCCTTCACAAATGCTGAAAGCTGAGTTATCTACTCAAATAGGGCATTTCTTATCAGATAAAAAGTTCAAAGTATGATCAACACCCAAAAAATGACTAGAATCAGCGTAGACTCATAAAAGTGGGGCAAACTTCCTGTTGTTCACGTTCGCCAAATTGGAACACGGAGTTCCTTGTAACCACGTCATCAGAGCAGAAAGAAGACACTGCAATACGTTATTGGTTTTTATCATCATTAATCGCAAACACAAAAACATGTTAGTTATATGTCGCACACGGATAGGGATAACCGAAGACTAGACACGCCTACAAGCATATCAAGTATTGCGTAATCACAATTATAGCAACCCGATAGGCTGCCTCAATCACTTTTGTGCACGTAACGTTGGCTAGTGAACTGGCTGCTCGAAATCCAATCACATCGACGGCTTAACACCCCGTGGCAACAGGTCATCAAGTTGACCCAGTAACCTCATTTAATATACTGTTGATTTATCGAAACGCAACTGTACTTTGTTTTGCAAAGAGACGTTTACCCAAAGTTTGCCCAGTTTTTCATCGTGGTGGTCAAACTGTTAGATAGGCCTCAGAGGAGCGCTTTCTTGCAACGAAAAATTATGTCCCGCACATCAGTCTTAAAATATCTCGTAACAAGAGGCTTAGCTTTTTCTTCTCCATTAAGACGGCTTGCACTGTCTTGTACACACTCGTGTGGGTGAAGTGCATCCCAAACCGGAACATGAACAACGAACAGAGTTTACGAACTGAGATTTAGGAAAGCCTTTCGTCCGTGCTCATTAGACATGTATGGTGGAACATGTGCAGTGGGTGCATGAACGACTGGAAGTTGAGCGTACTAAAAAAATGTCATTTAGTTACTGGAACTGTGAACGACATTTAACACAGAGAAGGAAAACAAACAGTGGGTAGCAAAAAGAGACTGGGGTCAAACGGTACAGGAGACTAACCAACGTCAACCACCATCACTACAACCACGAATTTAGGGGTGTCTACAATTTCTCTTGTTTTTTTACCAACAGTGTCCGAATCCGGATTGGTAAATACTCTGCTGCTTGGGCTCAGAAACAAATGACAGTATCAATAAAGTGGAAGAATTTCTGATGATCACCTGACCAACCGATGTCTATCTAAAACAGTGTGATGACCTTCATTCTAAAGGACGGATAACTAATGTTCCGATTGAGTCTGGTTCCCAAAAACAAATCCAGCTGTTTTTAACTACCAGATGGAAAGTTACATCGAACTTAACTGACACTCATCCGGTTACTGAATCTTGGCCGTTGTGTTCTGCCTACATTTGACTCATCGGTTACACCGTAGATAAGATGGCATATATTTTGGAGGAACGGACTAGATTTTAGGATGACGGTTATTAGTAAATGCGCGCAACTGGATATCGATAATTTAGCAAACACTAGGAGTACTGTGATCTAGGAGAACCTCGCCATACTCAGTCGTTAAGCACAGCCTTAGGTGAACCACACAGTTAGTTGCAGCTTTCTAATTCGAACCAGTTTTTGACCAGTTCCCTCGCTAAAAACACCGTCTCAATCGTTACTATCGTTGACGGTGAATTTCCCTTCCGAATTCTGGTGAGGCCATCTTGTTGACCATTGGGTTTACGACCTTATATCCAAAAGCTCTGACACCTTCTATTGCGAATCATTTCAAATCAGTATACCTTTTTTCATCTGGTCCATCCTATGTTTACTCTTGCCCTTCTACCAGTTGGGTTTTTAAACTAACTCAAATTTCCGACCACTTCACGTGCTGGTTCCGAAACGTTGACACCATTTAGTAAGCCTTAATATCAAAAGGGTTGTAATGTTGTAAGTGTGAAGAAAATATTATGTTCCTCGATAAAGGATGTACAGTGATTACGATGACGTGACTGTCTTCTGACTGTTGCTTAAAAGCGTCATCTCTGTCGCCCTCACTGATTTATTCATTTGTATTCTGAATAACTACTTTCAGAAATAGGTTTTTTTCATCCGAGTGAACACCTTTAAATGGTAAATATGTTGTCAGTATTTTACTGTTTGGAATGGTACGATACTTAGCCTAGGTGTGACGAAAGTAACATTTATTCGGAAGAATGACAGATTTGATCACAGGATTGGCCGGGATCTTTAGTCACGTAGTTGAACTGAGCGAAGCTTGCCACAAACTCGCAGGCAGATAATCCGTTGCAATGACCGGTCTCACTGTAGATAACCGTGCACATATTTAAAAAATTCAAATGAAGTATTATTAACCAAGGTAAGTTATTAACAGGATTCACCATTATGTTCACAGAGTACTTATTGTCTGGCTGTTTCTTACCACGTTGCGCTAGAATATACATTTCTCAAAACTGTGGTCGAACTTGTGCCTTGATGAGGGGTCGATTTCGTACGGTTGCAACGTTTTTGTTCTCCAAATGTTGTAGCAAGAGGCATCACGGTTGTTTAAGTTCTACATGTACACGAAATTTTTGTCCCGTTCGCCTTGGCCGAATTGAGGGGCAGGGCCTTCTTATTCTAACATTCCAACATGTAATTTTTTGTTCTAACAGGCATGTCAACAGGTATATGTTAGTACACTGACAACCGTCGGCGAGCTGAATGCCCATAACTTTGGTTTACTATGATGTGCGCGTTGGCAGGCGATTATGCTTTCGTTTCCCACGCATGTAACTTCACTCAGGTATTTCAGTCTAACTACCCACATTTTGAGCTTAGCAATAAAATCGGTTCTGCTCAATTTCGGAGCAGGATTTCAATATCATCACAAATCGACATGAAATGACGTGTTGTTTTCGGTAGTTCAGTGACATCTTTTTGATTTGGTGGTAGAATTGAAAAACAACATTTAACGATAAAATGACGGTAAACACCCAGCTGGAACAAAGGAAATGAGCATCGAATGTTGGTTGGTGAGTTTTATATTGTGAAGCCCGAAGAACGTAGATACTCACCTATTATGAACGTCTTTAGAAACTAGTTTTGCTTGTCGACTCGGAGTACGGGGTTTAAGACATGCTATTGCATGAAATAGTCCACAATGACAAACTCAGTCCTTTCCAGACAAAATGGAATAAGTTATTCACCGAGAACTTTCAAAACTGAGGAGACAAGGCCCTGATTGTACTCACTTCAACCTTGGTTGTCAAATCCTATGCATCAAATGATATCTGTGTTCATGTTGGAACTGAGCCGTAAACTCCAGCGGTAAACAGCACATACGAATCCGGTCAAGTCTAGTTAGTTTCTAAAATACTCAGTTACTTGTACATCTCACTCACATCGTGAGTAACACAACTAATGTGTAAATCGATTAACGGTTTAATTGTGAATAAACCTGTTACTGGAAAGGAAATCAAATTTTGTTTATGGCAAGTTGTGAACTGGTTTTCACAAAACACATTTACCTTCCTCCAACCTATACATTAACCGTTCGTTTCCTTTATGTAGCAGTCGTCAATTTCGTTTTCCATTAGTACCGCTAATGATCTCTTCACCACGACTGATTACTTATTCTGCCATTAAAACTTGAACACACGTTCTAAATTCGGTCTGTTATGGTCTCATTTTGAAACATTTGCCCTACTTAAGACAAAGTTTACGAACAAAAGAGTGACGAAAAAACTTAAATTAGAAGCAAAATGCATGACCTGAAAGAGCTTTGTGCAGTTCATTCCCTACGAAAATTTCACTGCGTCTTTTCTGATTACTGGAACATTGAAGTTTCATACAATGTGAATTTCCATAGGCATTGCAAATGCCAAACAACCAAATTACCACGTCCGTACAATAGCTACTAAGACGACTGATAAGCAGACCTTCCAGTACACAAAACTGATTCACAGGTGTTACTGACTGTGAATCTTCGGACAGAATACTGAATTTTCGTTGCGAGATGTACCCGATAAGCTTGTTCCAGGTTTCTCTGACATCCACAAGTCAGCAGATGGAAAGCGATGGGTTACTCCAGTTGTTTGCGGTGTGTCACGTCAGTCTGATCGAGTTTAAACATTCTGGTATCTGTGAGCGTTTTATTGGCTCACACTGAGACATGCTTATGTGTCCGAATCCATAAGTGCTACTCCATTTTGCTTATGCGAGTGACAGAACACTGACACAGAAATAGAAAGAGGATGAAAGAATTCAGATTCAGCAAAAACCGAATTTTCAGAGTTTATACATGAATTCGAGTGGTAGTTAGGTACGCGACCAGTTAAACGACGCCGACAATGCATCGATAACCGCCGTGAAACGAGATCGTCACTTGCGCAAGATAAACAAAGAGAAATCTCACTCTAGCAACTGTTTGATTAAGTTCGTAAGGAGTGTCGATGGATAACCTGTTTTTTAATATAGAGCTTTTTGGTCTTGGATTTTAGCAGACCGATTCTTTTAGAACGGTAAAAACAGTTTCCGTAAAGCCATACTTTCTAATGGATTGTTATTAAATTGTACAATTTCACGTACTTTTCTACGAGAATGTGTTTTTGATCAGCTGTACTATACGGCCGCTGTTGTCACTTTGTATAAAAATACCCAGAAAAGTCACGAAGTCTACATGGTTGCACTTAACGACAAAGATGGCTTCAAAATTCAGCTGCTTCCTTGCGTGTCACTAATTGTTGAAATTATTTCAATACAGACAAGCTACAGGATAGCAACAATCTAAATTCTGTACGGGTATGGTTGAGTAATTTGAGCTGCAAGTAGGTTATAAGTCTAGCGGCCACCTACGAGCCAACTGGACTGCCCATAGCGATATTGGTGGTTTGTACACAGTGCGATTTTACACAGCCGTCACCTTCACTGTGGAAGTTGGGGTTCGCAGTGCAGAACAGCCAAACACGTTTTAAGAGAAATATCGATCTTCCCAAGTTCAGGTGATGTCAATTAACAGTCCGAAAGGCAGTATCAGTCGTCTGCATCGGTGGAGTAATGATAAATAAAGAACTAATACAATATTGAGCTGATGATGTCAGTCACTTACATCTTGGTTCAGCAAGTAAACTGTTGTCATCTGCGGGGACAACGACACCAACAGGTGGTCACTGTACGCCACTTATACGACCCGTCCAAATAGTTGTGCTGAATAAATGAACAATAGTGCGATCGATTAACCTTGATGATACCCGGCAAATCTCAACTAAATCACAAGACGACTGGTCTCCAAACAAGTTATACTGAAGTGCCCAATCAGGAGACCAAACTAGATATCACTATTGACGACGCAAAATAATCTTAGTGCAAGGACACGGACAATCCAACCAGAAGTAGGAAGCTTGAAGTGAGTAGTCACATCCACACTAGTGACGACCGGTATGGAATGTCTGTTACAGGGTAGATATGAAAACCTAAAATCGAATTCGAAACGCCAATAGAAAAAAGCAATGGTTCGGCCTTTATTCTACTAATAGGGGAAACACTGGGGAAAAAACAATTTCATCAGCACTTCCTTCATTGAGATATCCAGTGGTGTCCTCTCCGTGGATTGGAATATAGATGTCAAGGAGGTAGGACAGCATCATGCCTAATACCAGGAACAGACGATAGTTCGGGCCAGCCGATTCCAGAGGAATGACCTTTAAGCGTAGCACGATATATTTGTAGAAAGAGTGGCTGACACATGTTCGTGTGCAGTCTCTGTCGTAGATGGTTTCAGTGACAGTAGGTATCAGACCATTTTGCCGTGGACAGCCTTTGACTATTTTACCAGACGGGTGGTCATGGCTACCTCCATGGTTCTGAAAGTAGATTTCGACACCAACTATAATTGATGCATGCGTGACCGTGATGTTCACTGAAAATTCACCAGTCCGAAGCTTCGCTGGATTGAGTGTTTAGCGGGTGGTCCGCCCATCAGCTTTTGTGGGAGGTGGGCGATAGAACAGCGTATTGTTGAGAGTGAAGTAGTGTGTGAACCGAACGTCATTAAAACCCGTACGACATCTTTGCATTAAGAATTCTGAGGATAGACCTCCTAAAGGTGTCGACAGAACATCTCGGCTATCTGTCAAGCTGTAGATGGTATGTAAATGAAGAGATGTACTGACTGTCCTGGCAACGGCACTATTCCTCGGACTGACCAGAGGTAAACTGACATCCACCTTCAGAAACAATCTTTCTTCGGTGTGTCATGCTGGCTAAAAAGAGATGATGCAGGTCGTCACCAAGTGTCGAAGTCGACCGACGGCCAATGACTTACGTTGACGTTTGCATAGGGTTGTAGTCTGCCTAGATGGCGCTTTGAATATCTATAACAGTGAAAGAGTGGATAGCGTCTAAACTGTGATGTTGCATGCTGTTCTCCAAGGAGATAGATGTGATTACTCTCTTCCCTGGGCAGGTCACAATGACTGTTGAGACGAGTTGGAGCGTCAGTTAGACCAAAATGTTCGTTCCGTGGTTCTGGAAGTCGTAGCCGGACGTGACGACACCTCAGCGTTGGGTGACTAACCCAGAATGCTCTTCTTCAATTCGACGATAGTCAACGACTTATTGTTAGTAAGCAGAATGAACTAAAGGCCATAAACCACCCGACGGAACTCCGTGATCACGAGTACGTGTCAGGAGATCTTCCTGTGTTTCACCAGAATTATCCCTCATGGACATTTGTGTACGGCGTGTGTGAACGATGGTTTTTGTGACTATTGAGATAAGATACTAGACATGACGGTGTTGGTCGACAACTACGAACTAAAGTGCGTCAGCGAAAGCCGGAACCTAGAACCAACTTTAAACGAACAAGGTTACCTTTACAATCGGTCAGCCAGAACCGTCCGACGTCATTCTTTAGAATTCGGTTTGACGGCTGCATGCGATGTGTAGAGAAGACTGAAACGTGTTTTAATGGTTGAATATGCAAAAACAGAAAAGGAACATTTGCATATTTTTCCATTCGACATCCGTAGAGTTATAGCGGTCTGTTCTTGTTTCGAATGGCGGCCGTCTGTATTGAGGGAAAGCCCCGAGTTTTTGATACACGCAAGTAAAAACGTAACCGTGCGGCCTTATTGTGAAGCCGTAGTCTTGGATTCTGTGCAGCAAGCTTTTGAACCGCGATTGGAATTCGCTGGATGTACCTTCAACAACGGTAGTCACAACAAGGCACGCTGACAAACATGGAATGGCAGGTAGCAGCGGTCTGGGAATCCGGAGTACCGGAGGAGAACACAATGTGTGCTGACCGTGATCACCTCTTGGGACTTAGAAGAAACATTGTTTCAGAGGTGGGCATCAACTTGGCAAGGTAGTTGCTACCAGTCGACACTTTGAGAAGCCCAACATTCATTTGAACTGGAAAAATAAGTTAAATTCAAATGGCTTACTGAGTTTCGTTAATAAGTCAACACAAATCCGGATGGACTAGTTTGTCTATTTGGCCACAACGGTTCTAACGACCCAGGTGGGATAGGGTTCTGATATCAAGACGTCTAGATCTTCAAACTGGCTGAGTTCTGCCTCGTTCATGTTCGATCTTTTTGAAAGGAACGTCGGTTACTTGTCAGGGAAATGTTGCAGTAGGGCCTGGGTGGGGAAATTGAGCTCCATACCCGACTGCGATACACATACAAACTGTTGGATAGTTTGTTTGGATTAACTCGACAAAATAGCAGGAGTCTAAACCAGGTTGAAGATTGGCTGGCAGACAGATCATTTAGATCATGCAGGTGGATTCATTTGAGTTTGCTTAGGTTAAGATTAGCATCGAAAAGATAGAAAGTGCCGTTGATGGCTGTAACCTGAGGCGAAACAGGATTGCTTTTGTCCGTCAAGTGTATTAAAGAGACGCAGGCGCTTATGGGAGTTCTGGACGTCTGCTGGATGGTACGCCAAACAAGTTACCACCATACCTCCTCTGAGATGATGGTGATGTCAGATGCGGTGTCCAACTGTAACTGTAGCTGACAACCGTTGGAAAAGCTCTTCATGAATTATCATGGAAAAGTTGCATTAATTTGGAAGGTGGCGGGCCGTCCAATAAACTAGAGAGCAGATTTGGTTTCGAACTTGATGATGGACAGCGAACTAGTTGCCGAGACAGTGTTACTGTCGTCTAGCTGAGACTAATAAAATCCGCTTTTGTATCACAGCTGATCAAAAAGGTGACACTGGTTCCGTGAGAATTTGTTTTTTTTTGTAAGTTACGGTCCTCATGATCTCGACACAAAGATGGTGCTGTCTTCTTCAAAAGTGGATGGATAGTTCTTAACAGTTATTGCTGAACCAGTTGTGACCTGAAAGAACTCACACTGTGCAACGATATGGGCTCTGAATAGTACCGGTACCCTCTTTGAGGTTTCAACACCCTACTGCCAAGGTATGAATTGTTGCACTTTGGTCTTTGTGAACTTTTACCTGGGGCCGAGTGCGCATATAAGCATTTTTTTAGAGGTTTGAGACCGCCGATGATCAGGCACCGGAATTGGCGCTTGATAAGAGGATATATTTAAAAGCGCCTACATTCGCGAATGGCGATACGTGCGTAAGCAATGAAATCTCCGGACTCTCATTTGAATAGTTTCAAGTGTCGATGGCTGACAGTTAACGAGAAAGTCAACTCATTGAACTCCTGAGTTAACATCATAACGACGTTCACAAACGGGTCATCTCTGACGTTTTACTGAACGATATAACTGGAATATCGTTTGCTTTTCACATATCACGCTTGCAGAACCACAGTCAAACCTTTCACAAATCTCCTTGAGAAGCCGAGTGGCTATTAGAAAAATCCTTCTACCGCTTGAGTCAAGGCCCATTCGTGACATTGTTTAGGGATTGCACAGAAACATGTAGACTATGCTCACAGTAAGGTCTGCGGACTGTGATTTACTGATAGAAACTGGTTGACTGGAACAGACAGCTTTAAAGTGTAATTATGTGAATTCACTAGTCACAAGTGAGAAACACGAATGGACACCCACCAGTAATGGTAATAACCGTAATAATACCGATGGGTCGCGAATGTTCTCAATGAGCGAGACACTAAAATTCGACATTAATTTCAATATTCTGGTATGAAACCAAGGCCTTCGATCATTATTGTGATAATGAGATTTATTTTTGAAACAAACTAGGTTTTCCTCAAAATGAGCAAACCCACCGTCAATGTTTTATGCTGTCTGTCAGAATGAATACTTGGTAGTGTGTTGCCATTTACTGTGATATGCCGTCCCAAACAGTCACTTGACAGAAGTTTCACCTGAGTTACAGTGTGTAGCTGGCAAACAGGTCACCAGCCTTGTTGAAACATTCAATAATTTATCCATTTGCCCCCAACAATGTTGGTTTTTCGCCATGAATATCACGCAGAAGAGAGCAAAAAATATTACAAACTAAGGTAAATAGACTCTCAGTTTTGTATACATAAAATGCAAAATTCTTCAGAGGATATTGTGTAACAGGCAAACTCAATCTGTTGAGAAATGTTGCAAAAAATCAACCTTTGACTTTAAATTTCACGATAGTTGAACACTTATGACACAACAGAAGTGCATTGCATGGAACTATATTTCATTTTCACATGTTCATCACATCATCGTTAACGTTACGCTAATGAAGAACAAAAGCTTACAAGTCCTTCTCTTGTGCTCTATCGTCATTAACTTCACTAGTTCGTCAACCTTGTTTTGCTGATTGACTTCAAATTAACTCTGTTCAAAAACAAACTAAAAGGTATCTTGATTTCAGCAGGAAGATCACATGTTTTAGTTACGACAAAAAGATGACTATTGATCAGCTTGATCATATATGCGTTACTGTCTACGTAATTACATGAGTATAGAGCAGCGTCTAGAGGTGAGCAACCACCGATGGAATTAGCATCCACTCACGATTACGAAGTTGACGGAGACGCAGCAGCATTTCAGAAGTGTGGATTTCCAGTCAAAACTCTTGGTCGTGCGGCGCTGAAATCGAGCCGAATGCCACCAAGTCGACTGATACGACAGGTTTTTGAACGCAATTTGGTCCCACCAAAAAAGAATGCGTACATGGTTTTCTTGTTGGACAGGATAAAAATAAGCCTGGAGACCTATGACTACAATCTGTTTTATTCATATATACGTAACTTCTACGAGAGCTCTAAAGATCCGAATATTTTCATGTTATTTGTGGTAGATAAATCAGAAAGGACACGGCGGTATGAAAGCTACGAATGTCAGTCACCAGAAGATCTACAGGATATAAAAAGGAAAATTTCCAATGCAACCTTGAATCTAGTTCGGTCAAAGAAGACTGTACAGTCGCAAACCTCCCCCTTATTCTCATATGAACCAGGCGGAACATTATCGCCAGCGGAACGTTTAAATCCTAACTCTATATCATTTACCGCCAACTCCTCGTCATCTTCACTGTCCTCATGGCATTCCGTTAACTCCATCGAGCACTGGCACCCAGTTTCCTATGGGCAAAAAAAATCAGGTTGTGGCCTACGCAGGATATTCTGTGAGACAAAGTTTGAACTGAATGATAATCAACCGAAGATAATGTATATCTCCAAGTCGCGTTCACGTAGCTGTCCACCGAAGAAAAGTTCTGAGCAAAAGTGTCCCTCGACAAAGAAGGCCGTATACTCTGGCTGCCGGCGAGACCCTCCGCTGCTCGTGTACTGGCCGAGCGAATAAAAAGTTCTGGAAGACACTGAGAAAATCCGTTGCAGAATAACCTCTTTTCATG
This sequence comes from Paragonimus westermani, assembly GCA_008508345.1. Taxonomy (NCBI): domain Eukaryota; kingdom Metazoa; phylum Platyhelminthes; class Trematoda; order Plagiorchiida; family Troglotrematidae; genus Paragonimus; species Paragonimus westermani. The sequence continues at coordinate 15,643 of QNGE01002308.1, read as the reverse complement.
GGAATTCATGACTAACAAACGTATCTCGTCAGAAAATGTTCTAATTTGTCCAAGCTATTCAATTTTCTCTCTCTGGTTGTGCTGTGAAAATCCACGTCAATAAAAAAACCAACTCCGTTCTATTTTAAACCGTGTGCGCCTACCTCTAAGCATATTCTACAGCCGTATCATTATCGATCTGCTTTGTGCAATTTGTCGCAAGTCAGTTGCATATAAAATCGCGAAAGTAAAGTTATCTGTACAACAGTCTGACAGGCGTTACACCCCAGTTTGTCATATACAACTAGACTGTAGCTGTTTTATCAGTCAGAAACGTAGCAGACCTCATACTGTTCATGACGTAGACATGTGATTGGTGCAGAATTACGACACAAAGATATGGAGTCCATTGAATGAGTATTCGCATTTCAATTTTGCTGTAAATTTTTCATGTTCGCGACTGATGAGAGTAAACGAAATGTTAACATATCCCAACATGTGTCTTCTTTCTGCGCTGATAAAATACATTAATTTGTTATAAAATAAATAAAATCTAAACCGTACTCACAGTCAGCCATAACTCACACTACTGTATGCCTCTTAGCTAACCTGTTTCAAAAGGAATCGCTATACTCGAAGTTCATTCATGTTAGAGCTCATCTGTCGTATGTCCTTGTCTCGGCCACTGTCGAAGTTCAGCTAATGAAGTTGATAAGATGCAGTTTGAAAAAGTAAAACTTCCATAATTTGTTATTGTTCATCTTACTAAAAACAATGTTTTTTTTTGAAATACTAGAAATCCTGAAGGTGGTGGAAACAGCACAAAACATTCCTCCTTGGACTGCTGGGTTGACGGTTGATATTTCAGAATACACTAAGCTCACTACAGTGTTCTCCGCGTTTGTCGAGTATGGAGGACTTGAGTGTCACTATAAGAGAATTGGCGGATTGCTATCGAGAACAAGAGATAGAAGAGTTACTCAAATACTGAGATATTTGGTTGATATAAGTTGAGCACTACTCCAAACTGACCATATAAGAAATGGTCCTATAGGTTTTTCAGCCAGCTTCTTTCAGAAAGAAGCGATTGGCTCGAATTTCCCTCTTGTAGTACATATCGTTGCCGCATGCGAGACTAGAACTCCCGCCACGCTGTCCTGCGGTAACTTTGTTGACTACTGCGCCACTGATGTAACGCGCATTCAAAACCAGCAAGCGTGCAAGGATTAGAATGGAGATGCGCAACAGAGCTTGTTGCTGGGTTGTCGACGCCGTTTTAGTTTACGTTTGCGTAATTCGTGTGTATGGCTTAATAGGCGTTCAGCTCAAGCTTGTTCGTGTTGTTTCCTTTTACGGGACTGTTGTTGGAACCCCTACTTCGAAATAACTGTGTTCCACGGTGACACCATATTGCCCCAAGGTTGGTCCACAAGTGCTACCTACAGTCAGAGTAAAAACGACCGGCTTGCATAGTACACTGACCTCATACCAGGCACGACTGAACTGTTATATGTGAACGTTCAGTCACATTTGCCTGTGCGTAATAATCAGAGTGAGGAAAACAGCAATTGTTCTGCCAGCTCCCGGTTGGAGTCTCAAAAACCATTAACCTGCCAAACGATATTTTGATTACTGGTAGACAGTAGAATGAACAGAGCCCTTGTCCAAGCGATGCAATGGGTGTGAGCTACTAATGAGCCCCAACAAGTGCGCACCTAGAATATGGCACTTTTTCCAAAGGGGTTGTCTGGAAAGTTTATGTTGATGCGACAGCTGTAGGCAACACAGTTATTTCATACCTTTCGTGAGCTTCAGATAACTGTTTGTTGAATGCGTTTACAATGAGCTGGCAGATAAAATCGTTTGTGCGTAAAAGCTAGTCGGTACAGGCAGAGAATAGTGTAGGAAGAAGTGGAAAACTTGTCTTACAATCAAATTGAATTCGACATTCCTTGGAGGCTTGCTTCAGTAAGCAGATCATCCGGCTTCTGGTATTCCTCTCATAGTGACTAATTTGCCAATTAAACGGGTAGACAGTAGGCTTTTTTGAATTGTTTTAATATACGTTAAGCTCCTAAATTACACTGTGTACTGTTGCCCAGGTGATGTGGGGCAGGTGAGCTTTAAGTGATGTTAGGCTGAAGCTTACTGCCCATAACGTTGCTCCCGGCGGTAACCACTTGTTGCTACTCCTTTGAACGTTGCAGTTGGTAGAAAAGCACTGCTCAGTAGGTATAGCGGGTTCGGATGTAGTAACAAACGTAACTGCATAACCAAGTAAATTTCACCCCGATCTTGTATAACACATTATCATAAAGCCCGTATCTTCTGGTGTTCGTGGATTTCCATCCGTACTGAACTTAACTACTTTCTAAAATCACCGATCGTCTATTAACTCCCCCCTCCTCAGAACGCTTCATATGAAAAAATCGTATTGTTGTGCGTCTGGTACTGATGAATCAATACGAAAAGCTCACATCGACCAGTTACTTTTGTTCAAGAATCTGAATGGAACCAAGCGCTTTAACTGTTTGAACTGAGGAAATCCCGTTAATACTCGCAAGCTGATGAGCTGCACAGTCAGTCCGGAATGCAAAGTAGCTAGTAAGCTTGTACAAATATCAATTCTTACAAAGAACACACAAGGTCGGTATCCCGACCAACCTTTATTCCTGTCAAGAACGGAAAAGCCCGGGTGTTTTACAAATGTTTAAGTCAAAGGCGTACAGTTGCGACCAGTAGGTGTGCAGTAAACACGTTGCCGTTCCACTTTAGAAAACCCGGTATTCTAATATCGTACATTGTTTACCCAGACTGGTGAGACAATCAATCAATTACTAGTTGAGGACGTATGTAAACCTTTTGCAGAAGCCACGTAAGGAGCCTGCTGAAGAACCGAGTCAGGTGGATTCTAATGAGTACGTATTGAACTGTTCTTCAGTACAGTTGAATTCGCTCCAATTGGAAAATTCAGCTTTGCGTCTTGATGACAAAACAACATCAGGTGATCCTGCTCGTATTTGTTTTGAAAACCACTTTGAAAACTTAATTAATCAGTTAGTACACCTCTGATCAACTAGCGTTCACAACTTAAGTTGACCTACAATCAAACGCACTGATGTGGCTAGAGTGTTTGGTGTGAATCCGATCAGCGGCCGATGTGCCATCACCAGGCAACACCGTCCATCTTTAAGAGAGCTTAAAACGGAAAATGCTGTAAAGTTTGGGCTGAATAAGAGCTCCGAGGCAGTCTTTCTAGACAGAGGTAAGTTTGTGAAGAAGGTATTGTCTGCAATGGATGACCAGACGAAGTTTCAAGAAATAGACATAGCGGCCAGTGTTAGTGAGATGAAACGTGGTAGCGGACGACATAAAATACGTTTACAAATAGACTTAATTAAGAAAATGGTATGTGAATGGTCGAACCTCAGCTGTACGGCTTCTAAGAGATACACGAATCTGGGATGTCGATTGAGCCAATTCTGGTGATGACAATTTTCCAATACCACAACTCTGTACCCTAGTTAGTCACCATGCTAACCCCATTAAAACCAAGGTTTTAAGCGTAGTCCATAGCAGATTGCTATGAAGTGATGTTAGATCATCCTAATTTTGTTAATTGGTTGGTTGATATGCTCCGTAGGCATTCGGTCACCGTTAATGAATATCCTGCTACACGAAAAAGTTCATCATACATCTGAGTTCGTTGGAGCGAGTCATATTACTCTACTTACCCTGTCGGACATTTTGACGAAAGATTTACCGCTGTTCACCGAAACTGTCTTCTCAAACGACGTTACCGTCAATTAGATGGGGTAGCCATAGTAACTCCACTGGAGCGCACCTTAGCAGACATTTGTTTGTTAGGGAGGCAGCAAGAATTAGCCGCAGACGCAGCAGAGTTATCACACTACAACCGTAAATCAGTGATACACTGACTTCCAGCTGATCCAACCAGACAGTCGATGACTTAATGCAGAACGTGACCAGTTTTCATTCCATCCTGAAGACACATGTGAATTAGAAAGCGATCATTGTTTGCCTTTCATGAACACGGTTAAAAGTCCCTGCGAAAATGGCTGTATTAAAAGATCTATTTAGAGGAAATCCGCGTGGTTCGGTCAACAGCTGGACTTTGGTAGTTCCGTGCCCGTTGACCTTAAACGTGTGCTAGTGACTACACTATTCACGTAAGCTCGACGATTCTGTGAACAAAACGGGTCTACCAAAATTTGGAATTGATTGCCTACTATCTTATGCATGCCCCGAAAAGTTCACTGAAGGAAATAGTAGACCATAACCATCATTCGAAAGGGTGAGCGCCGTGAAATAGAGAGGATTTTACATGACAATGTCTTTTAATGTGGTTACACTATATGTTAAGCTGAGTAGAGAGTTAAAAAAACTGATTAACCGAACACAACGCACGTGAGCTCACTGTAATAAGTGACACATACAGTCTACTTATGCCATCCTTCAAGAAACCAGCTTGTAGATGCCACGTCACAGTTTGTCTACCATCTCACTTGTAATTAAAAAAACATGGGCAGGACCGAGAAGTGATTCATCTCTAGATAGAAGAGACATCTGCCGAACTAGGTTAAGAAGTCTATATTGTCGAAGTACGGTAGTGTCAGTGAAACGTCCAAAGAACAAAAACATCGTGTTCGCCAATCGCGTTATCAACCTAGCATCTCCACTCAAATCCTTAGTTAGTTGTTCTACTCCAATTTTCTTGCGGTTTCAATACGGTAGCCAAAATCAACCGACTGAAGTTGGTCTGGTGTGTTCAGAAGCAGTTTCTCCTGAACCCAACCCTAGCCTGAGATCAGGGAGCATTCTTTACCCACTGAATGACTAGTCATCCAGCTCCCATAATCATCCAAAATGAAAAATGATTCATTTCGCAGTATATCTGATACTGATAGGTCAGTACGAAATGCTGCAATCGGCCTCTCTCTATCACCCGACTGTTTTGTTCAAATTCAGTTTGTACGGTCTTGTGGGTCTCTTGAAATTCAGGTGAGCTAAAATCGTTAATATGCAGAAGGTTACAAGTAGCTAACAGCCATTGATCATTAAATTCGCCAAAAATGGAGACACGTTGATATCGACCGCATTCAACGAGTGAAGAACTAGAGTGAATTGACTTGTCAGTGGCTCTGTTGAGATGTGTTAGGCTTTCGGGTATGTGAACACTGGAGCGCCTAGTTGATCCTCATTACTTTGCAATTGCTGTGAAAAAAACTTCGGGAGCTTATAGCCGGTATTTTAGGCATACGGGTGTTTTATCTAACATTGTGGCGAATTGTGGCGATATTCTGGATGCAACGTTCACCGTGAAAGTGATACACGCAAAGTTCCGCCTTTTTCTGTAGTTGTGTTAAGGAGAAGGGAAGTGTGACCACTGGTTTCAAAATCAGCAAGCGTCAACCGAGGAAGTCTAGTCATTTGGCTAAATTCAGTCAATTGTAAATGCGCCATGAGTACAGACAAGTCCGTATTTAAACTAACATAGTAGTATGGTTGCACATACAGAATATTGCTTCCCAGAAATTTTAAAGGCGAACAGGATTGTAGTTGGATGATTTAAGCGAAGCTGTTATTTCATCTACTCAACTTCTGTCCAATATATGCACTTGGGACGAAGGTACAACTCATCGCCTTCATAATAATTCTTTTTTAATTGCCCACAATTTGCAAACGCACTTTATGCAGTTTAGTGACACTGTAGCTCGGCATGAATGCCCTTTCGTTATTGATGTTTGCCGAGTTTAATAAATCAGTAATGTCCAGGTCCAAGTTGAGATTTCGATAGCATGTTTTAATGTATGATTTTCTTTCAAAACGGACACAGCGGTTCGGTCAACGAAATTACAGCAGCCAGACTAGCATAAATAGACGTGCAAAATACGTCTTCCGAAAGAGTTTGGAAAAATTAAAACAACTCCGGAAAACTTTCTAATTGTCTGAGCGGTCGTGTGCGCAGATTGTCTAACAATCATGCTGAGTTAACAACAGTTGACTACAATCTGGTGTGTGGAGAGCGTTTCCAAGGTGTCAGGCTGCAATGTCACATGTGCTAAACCTTGCAGACTTTGCAAGTGTGCCATTTAATGCACCTGTTAATTTAGCAAAAGTTAACGTACGAGTTATTGTATAGCTGTCTCACGTCTCAAGTGTGTTTTCAATTGCACTTGCCATCTTTCGTGATTAGGTTTTATCTTGCAAAAGTCAGCGTTACTATGCACTGGCACGTGAGCTACATGTACTCTTATTGGTCAGCATGATCGTTTCATCAATGTAACATTCATAAGTCTCTCACGTAGTACTCAAGAGAAGACACGATATGACTGTTCGCCTGTTGTCTAATGAGTAGTCAGTGTACTCTACTTGTGTACGCAAGCAGTGTGACCAATGGCTGTTGCGCTGACGGATCGGCGAGATTTTCCCATTTCCCAGCTGGACCACACAGTGATAAATCCGAGAGTACCATTCACAAAAGATGTCGCGGTACGTTTGTTACAGCAACATTTAGAAGAAACTGAAACAAAGTCAAATGCTACATTTCAGTACGACAAAATAAGATTCGATCGTAAGGGATATCGAGACTATTTGTTATATCGAGACATACGACAATTCTACAAGTGTGACAATGTACCTGGCTTGTTTATGCTGTACGTCATTGACGGGAAATCGGATAGGCATACCTATGAGAGCTACAAATGCCGCAACCCAACGGATTTATCAGATATCCATGCCCTGATCAGCGCTGCAATGCTCGATAGAAATAAAACTCTACCGGCGAATAACCGATACAGGGACAAGCAGAATTCCGGTAGGATAACTACAGAATACAGAAGAATAGTTCCCACCCCAGAACGACCTGAAAACCTGAGGGTTTTGGATACGGACTATGTGACTAAACCCCCTCGTCAGACTGTACTTTACGCCTCACCGGTTGTGCAATTTGAACAACAGGAACAAAACCCAACATATGCAAGAAGATATTCGGTCACAGAATATCAACCCTTTTTAACAGGTTCAAACCACATACCGCAAAACAATACGGAAGGCCGACGAAGCGTCATGTTAATGGAAGCTCAGCCAGTCTATGCAGTGAAGGATTCTACTAAGAGAAGTTCTGCCACTTACCAGTCACTGCCCAGATTGAGGAGGTTTGTGTATGAAGCAGAGGATAAAATGGAGTTACAGCGCCGACAGTCACCGCTGCAACATCAGCAGCCAAATGGCCTCTATTTTGTAGAAGAAAGGTTTATGCCCAGAATGCAATCCCAATTGTTATATAGGGCGGAAGACGTGCCAGAACAAATCAAACTTGGGCGTAACAACGTTCTTTATCGTTCTGATCACCAGTATCCAAGAAAACAGATAATGGAAATGGTGTCAGTTCAGAAACAATCTGCACCAGCAATGAGAAGTCAGCCAGTAAATATGTACCAAACCCCTGTAAAACTAGTCAGGGCACCGAACTTCAGCTACTCTGTGGCTGACTTGAATGTTCCACGGAGTTCTGCATATCATCAGCTAGCTTTCCCAAGTGGAAATATGGCTGCCATTTCCGACACTCATCTGCCCTACCGGGAAGACAACCGCAACTCAAAGATCATAAAGTCTCCAACAAAAACCGTTGAGCTTGTCAAAGTAAACGAAAATAGCCCCAGAAAAGTTTACGCCACCCCACCAACAGTCAACTTGGATCAACCTGAGCAACACAGATCAGTTCAACATGTCCTTGATTTGGCTACGGTTCGAAAACCTATTGAGATTGTTAAGGTGCCTGAAGCGTATGTCAATAATCAAGCACCATATCCACCTGATCCATTTATTGAGGTTGTGAAAGAAAGTCAGGCACCGATTAGTACTCAGAAAGTTACAGTCGTAAAATCCACAAAACAAAAAGATCGTACTCAATCCATTATAGACAAACGTTCCAAAGCAGTCATTTTCGAGGAATCAGGTGACTCTAGCTCTGAGTCGTTCGGATTTTTGGAGCCTAGTTCAAGAAATCAGGATCTAATTCAAGTAGACCCACATGCAGCAGACGGACCGAAAATTTCGGCTCACGGGCCTGTGTACATGTATGCACAACGTTCTGTACACAAAGGCGCTAAGAACTAAATGAACTCATGTCAAATGACGAAACGAAAAAATCGATCAGTTGTGGAAAGTGACACGAACAAGAAGTTTTGTTTCCGAAGAGCCGACTACTTTGTCAACATCCGTTAGCCACAAGTTATGACAAATCGTCATTTAAAACGACGGTGACACTTTAACTACTTAACGTACAGTAATACATGTTTGGCCTCTTTGAAGCCAATATACCTTTTATATTCGTCTGTTTATATTTTACCTTTGTTTCGAATTCTGTAGTCCGTGCTACTTACAAAGATAGACTTAAACAACAGATGATTTTTTACTTGCAGTGCTTATCCAGTTTTACCGGCAACATTTGCAGATAGAAGGAGGGACGGAAGTGGAAAAATAGTTTGTAAAAGCGGGACTAAATGTGTCTTCAATACTTACAACAATTCACTAATAAGCCATCTAATTGTATGTAATAGTATCACGTAACAACATGAAAAAGCACTTGACCAAGTGTTCGACGCGAACAACTAAAAATGCGTTTAAATTAGACTAAGTTTTCAGTCTAACTAATAACACGTCCGTAATTCACTACAACTAAAACAGTTTGTGTCACTTTTTAAATTTTTCAAGAGAACTCTAATTTTGACTGACTTCATCAGCCGAAAAAACCGAGGAATTTTTCCATAGTAATAGTTGGTTATGAACTCTTCTTGACTCAGAAGAACGCTGGTAGAGTTCATCGTAGAATTTTGTCAAACATAGTAGCTTCCAAGACAAATAGGATAGTAATTTTTTTAGATTTCAATAAGGCATCTGTCTAATCGGAAAATCATTCCTTTGAAACGCTGTCACATATTTCAGGTTTGATTTGTTAATCATCACGCGTCAAGTGATGAATCCATGCTATACACTTTGCTCTGCAACAAACGTCGCTCTAAGGTTACAACTTTCGGTGATTCTACGTTGGAACATTTACTAATAAACTCAGAATGCAGCACATCGGTATTATGAAAATCATCGCTTTCCCGAGAAGAAGCTTGTAACATCCGAGAAAATAGAGCTTAAACACATGTCATACAATGCTAAAGAGATGACCCAAAAAGCAGCTAACACATCGGAATGATGTTGCATCACCGATGACAACGATAGCAGAAGAAAACTGTTTTGTGATCTGCGTACTGTACATGACGGTTTACATTGCCACAGTCGACTGCCTACTCTGGCACTTGTTAACCACAGGTTGCTAAATAATCTATACCTAAGAAAAACAGAGCACATAAATCGATTAACTGTATACTAACTGTGCACGACTGAGTATGTGTCGTTCGGTAAAGATATCAGTTTGTATAGAAGATCTCAAAACCATTTTGATAGATTTCCAAGAAAGATTCTGTGAGTGCATTCCTGCCATCGTTCCCGAAAGACAGATGGAAATCCAAAATCATCATCATAGACAGCAATACATCAGTGGTTCACACTAATGCTTAACTGCCACAAGAAAGCCAAAATACTTTTTAGAACAACCGGTGTAAAAGGAATATGAACACCTTCAACTCAACCGCTATCGTTTTTTCATCTAACTTGTAAGTACTGTCTTACAATTTGATTTCCAAGAACCACCTTGAAACGATTAGGAAATGTTACTGTCCAAAAGCTCTATTTAATCGAACTGAAGTTAAGCTCTAGTGCTCTCTATGGAATTTGTGAAAGCGCTCTCAATGCCTCTTCGGTATATGTAAGTTCAGACGACCTTGGCAAATCCAAATTTTATCTGCGCATCACAAAGACATATCGTATGTAGAAGAACAAAATGGGTCTTCTCTTCAACGTTGTGAAGTTTGGTTGATGGCGGTTGATTCGACGATAGTAAAATCCTTCACCTCAGTATGACTTACTCAACTTAACCTTTCGGGTCACTGTTGATATCATAGCCTTCGACGTCTGTCTTGGAGGGTCAAAAGAATACAGAGGGGACTGTTGTCAGCTTTCTTGAACAACGATGTTAACTTACTGAATTCAGCCACTTAGATTATTTTGAGCACCACTATCTATATGTATGCTAGTTTATCTGTGTTCGTTCAAGATTTGGCTAAATACTAGTTAACCTGAGAGTTAGAATTAAATAATTTATATCGCCTTTGACGTTTCTCAGTTGACCACGTTTCACCTTTTGTGATTTCATCCGATAAACTTTTGACAGCCTGATTTATTATTAATTATGTAAGCCCTAATTGCATTTATCCAGGACATTGATCCTTAGAGGCGCAACGTTTTTCTAAACTAGGATGACTTGAGGTCCTTTTGACCAAGTACCTATAAACCACTGCAAACAAGCTGGTTTGTCAACCCATTTTTACCATAGTCATTTCGGGAATTGTGGAAAGTTAAGGGTGATCTTAAACAACAAGAATATATATTTCGTTCAAATGAGTCCCACTTCGCTAGAAGTGCGTTCGATTTTATATAACTTATGCTCGGATGTCCACAGGAATACGAAGTTTATCTGATTTGTGACCTGATGAAATAGTGTTTCAGAATGGATGCAAACTACACATTGGGCAGGACAATTTAGTTTATGCACACAGAGCCGGCAGTAGTAAATAATTCGAATTCTTAAACTTGCACTTCATGATTCACCTGGTCTCTGTTCAATGTTATTTAATGGAATTTGATTATCCATTCCTGACTAGGTTATTCAAGGTTAACCCTCAGTGCGGGGGTATTGTTGTGTTAAATAAGACAGTCACAGTCAAATTTCCAACAAATAACCCATTGTACTGAATATGAGTTTTGTTTGGTACGTACGTTGTTGTGTTCACAGTTCCACTACATTTTTGTCTCAGTGCACTAATCGATAATCAACTCCAGAAACAATCGATTATATGCCTGGCAATGGTGAACCGTGTTGCCTGAATGAAGACGTAGCAAACGAAAAGTAGGTATGTGAATCTTGGTATTGTGTACACATCACCCTACCCTCATAGTGTGTGCTCAGATAAGAATAAACATGAACGCACACCCGTCCTTTCGGTCAAAAGACTGGAAAAAGTCTATAAGAACGTTGTGTTACATCGTTCTTTTCCTCGCTTTACTGATTGCTTTGAGAAAAACACATGCGCCTCTAAGATGTTCGCTTATTCCAATAAACTCCTGGAAATTTTTATCTTGTTTCATCTGTTTGAATGTTACTATGATTACGGTTGTTTTAGAGATGTGTCAGTAAAACTTTATCAGGTAGTAGTGAGGCGGATAAACTGCTTTATCAGTTAATCGTCTCAATATGAAATTGAAATGGATGTTCTTCACCATATGTCAAGTCAGTCCACTTACAAAGTGTTTATGGAAAAAAGGCATGAATGTAATAGAGAATTCACTTCGTCACGTTTGCCAAAACTAGAACACGAAACTGTATAAGAATTACTGACAAACATTTTGCACGATGATTTTTTCTGTAATTTATTACGACAGAAGTCGTTCACAAAGAACGATCTTTACTGTCCAATTGGTATGTTTCTACACCGGTCGTGTTTTCACACACATTAACCCGAATTGTGGTCTACAACAGGGTTAGGTCAATGCCTCAGTGTGTTGTGAGTTTCTGCCCGATTCTGCAAGTTCGACTGGCAATTCTTCTTGAGGATTTTCACCTGTTTGACCGATTTCACTTTATCATGACTTAATCACTCATGCTCTCTATGGTATACTGGCTATAAGCTCTAACCGAAGTCTACATCCACGACAAGATACTCCACCGGTTACCGGAACAAATGCACTTTCGTCTTGATCACCTAATATACTGTACGATATCGGTTATGATGTAATCAATAGGCTTGGTTCGAAAAGACACCGCTGAAGGACTGCAGCAATTATGAAACTCGCCTCTGCTCTCCTTCCAGTTCTGGTAATGCAAATATTCCCATATTCCAAAAAATGCACACGCCAGATAACCTTGAGTGTGAAAATCGTTGGATGAACTGATTTGTCTACCTAAATTTGGAGCATGCCGGTCGATTATTTGTATGTTCTTCACAAGAATTACACTATCTCATCTCTCGTAGTAGGATCAAAGAACACTTTGCAGGTCGCAGAAAGTTTGCTGTATGAGTAAGACGTCTGTGAACCAACCAATTCAGTCTACTCAGCAAATTTAATTTTACGTCCGAAGTTGGTTGTGAAAAATGTTCACGACTTTCGTTTACATCTGAAGTAATCAAGTTTCTGATCAAGAATGGGGTAAATTCGCACCAGTCCGAGGATAACTTGTTTCGGGCAGGCCTGAACACAAGCTAAGAACTTTGGTTGCTACTTGACAGAACGTCGGACAGTTACTACAAACAGAAATTGATGTTCCTACGTTTGGCTGAGTAGTCAGTTTTTCAGAAAAGATATTGGTGAACAGAGAGAGTGTTCTTAGAAAAAGATGAGAATTTTCTAACATATTAAGAGTGAAAGTGGTGAAGGAGACAACAGAGAGAGAGAGAAAGAACTGTCAACAGTAATGCGGAAGTGCCCGTTTGCACCTGGTGGATAGTTCAGTGTTCCGGTGAGAGAGCGGTCACACTTAGACGGAAGTATCTTCGTCAGCAAATCGGCTAAAAGAAGAACCGTAGTTGCACCAGATTAGGTAGACAAGTTAACCAGCATACCAAACCGTTGACAGGAAAGAAAACAAGAAGTGGTTGAAACCAATATCCGGCGTTTATTAACCTGTTAGTCCAAAATAAACTGCGCATTCAGTTGAGTATGCTAGATATTAATTTCTGAGCATGAAGAGCGTTATGGTTCCTGACCCAAACTGACAGTAATTTCAAAACAAATTTGAAGCCCCTGTGCCTGTTAGACAAGATATGATTCGAATTTGGGCCTCGTCACATTGGTTTAAAAGACAGTCAGCAGAACTTGTAGAATCATTTACGAGCAAATACAGATCCCACTATGAAGAATGGATGCGTATTTGTAATGTAGAGGAAAGTGATCAGTCCAGAGTACAGTGAAGTTCTCCATAGACGTGATATCTCAGATGCCCATTGGCTGTCAAACCAAATGCACAAACAGTGAAAAAAACCAAATAATTAACATCAGGTAACATTGCTCTGGAAGAGTGTACGGAATTAGTTACCGAGCAGCTAGCGTTTTGGATATTTGTACCTTTGTTTGTTGCTTGAAGATATATTTTCCAGATCATGAGTCGCTTTTTCCAATACCGTTGTTTTAGCGAATGCTCTAAGGAAAGTTTTATCTAGAATTCGTGTAGACATTTGGATAACCCAGTTTTCTTAGCTGTCGGACTGCTTCAATTTCGTAAGCTGAAAACGATCGGTCAGTTTGTGGTTAGCTTGCAAACGAAGGAGTATTCATCACAGAGTTCCAAGTCGAACTCGGCCTGTAAAAAGAACAATGCACACAAGCTAAGGAATATAATTTACATGCATTTTTGCATCCCTCATAACCACCGCCTCAAGATCACGTGGGTATGTTTGGACTACAAACTTTCGCCTGTTCACGGGCCGTATGTCCGATTTTCCGGTGTGTGTGGGGGTGTGTGGGAGTGCACGAGACCCAACCAGATTGAAACGGTTGCTCACTGAATTTAATACACTGTCGTTTGTTCAAGTTTACGCTTAAGACTTTTGCACTTCTTAAATTGCTACTGTCATTATTATAAAAATTCCGCGCGGATTAATCATTCCACACGGAAATCGCCAGTTTGAGATACACAAACGGTCTATGTTGGAACAATATCGTTTCTGCTGTTCGTTGACTAATGGCCGGACACCTAGACTATCCCTAGTACGTCTTCGCAAATGACGGAAAGCCGGTACACAATCCGAATAGAACTTGCATGGAAGATGATCCGAATAAGGTCCTTCTTAGTCTGAGGAGTGGCCACTCTTCCTAACTATGTTCGACCAGTTATAGGCCTGTTCTTTAACAGGGGCCGAAAGCCACTCAGACCAACGGGACACCAGGAGGCAGGTGATTGTGCGTGAATGTAGGTAAGAATCATGACTTGCTTACGTGAGGGGCCTTTAATGTGGCTAGGCTGTATCTTGTGTCTGGAAAGACGAAGAATAAGATATTCTTAATACCACGTAGAACGCTGCTGTCCCAAGAAGCGGAAGTTGTGTTACTGTTTAATGAGGTGTAGTTGAGACTTTGTTTAGAATATTGTGTACAAGCCACATGTCCACGTTACATCCAAACAAACAGTTCCGCCAGAGAATGGAGGATGACCAAATTCAGTGAAGCCGGTTTTTATACCTGCTGGTGGTTAGTAATTCAGATTGGCTTCCAAGTGAAGTGACCGTAGCGGCATTATTGTGTTCAACAAGAAGCCCGACTATTGATGTCCAGGTCTATTGCCAGACCTGTTATGAGTGATTTCCGTAAGTCAGTCCGTTTATTGACATTATTCCGTTATATTTGCAATTCTATACATTTTTTGTTCGCTTACGTTTTTTTCATTCTTGTGACACCAACGTCATTTGCTCTGTCGGTGTTACTGTCATTACTGCTACCGTCACTATATTGTTTCTGTTTCCCAAATTCCCGATAGAAATTGACTTTCTTATTTCCCCTCTGTTGTTTTTTCTCGGAGGCAAGGTCGTGTATACCGATGGTAGTTGTGAACTTATTAAAATCTGACAGCACAAATTGCATGTAACTTACAGTAAGTTTGTCTGGCAATGATTTCAAAAGTTTATCGAAGTTGACTCTTTCTTTGCCTATCATCACAATACTGGGTGCACACGAAGAAACACAAGTGTAAGAAACTTGACAAGTTGCTCCTGGGCAGCAAAAGAAAAGGAGCGGTACTGAAAAAAATCCAAAAGTTTTAAATAATTACTCATCGTGTCAATTTCAGGTCAGTATTGATTTGCAGTGAAGTGTGAATTTAACCTGATAAGATATACACGAATCCTTTAGACATGTAACTTTCTTATCCCGAGTGTTAAAATTGACTGTAACCTCCGATGCGTTGGGATCCGTCGAAACAAAGGATACTGGGGCATAACGCCTGCGCCCTTTTTGGGTCCGCTGTCAGTCTTCACTATTTGTTTTCAACTTTAACTAACAAATTTGGCCACAATAAAGCAACTGGTAGATTCGATTGAATTACGTGTCAAAAACCAAAATATGTAGTCAAGAACTTTACTAATCTTTGGAAAAGTGTAAAAACAACGGCACCAAAACATCCACTTTAAGCTTACTAGATTTCTCTGAACGTCTGCTGCCTGCTTATGACAGCTGAGCAGTGAGATAGGTCCGGAGGTAGATAAACCATTGGATTAGCAAACAGTGAATGTGAGGAGCCAAAGCATCGAATCAGACCTCAGAATAACACTCAGTAACTCAATACACGAATTAAATCCGAATAGTTTGTGAATGCCAGGTAAGTCATGAGGGAAAATTGACAGAAACAAACAGACCGGTAGCAGTTAACTGTTAACTCAACCCAGTATCAACCGGCAACCGACCCCAGCATACTAAGAATTGCAGTCCACTTCAGCATTCGGGATATAAAAGTTACCTATGATACGGAAAATTGTAAGCG